>JAIGNY010001849.1:1037500-1052500 GCA_020152595.1 Chiridota heheva
TGACTCTCTCGGTGTGTAGCAAAATTTGAGGTATAATCTAGTTTTTTAAATACCCCCATATTTCATCTATTTAGCATTTAGCTGCAATCTTGGGCGTGCTAGACGGAGCGTGGGAGGGGAAGATGGGGGGGGGGTGGAAGGAGGGCGGTGCAAGTGCAAGGAGGGGACTTCCCCCAGAAATTTGCGGAAGTCTTTTTTTTTACAATTACATTTTATTGACAGTAGGTCCTATCCATTATGGAGCAAATTTCGGATTATAAGCTTTTTGTGGAAGAAAGCATCACAAAGTTACATTTTGTAAAAGTTTAATTATTTATTAAAAAATAATCTTATATTAGCGAGAATCTATTACCAGTGATCTCGGATTAGAGAAAACGCGCCAATAAAGTAAAAACGAATCTGTGCTACGCCCGGCATTCATTCTGGGGGTGGTGGATATATCCATCCACCGTACATCCTGGGGGTGGTGGGTATATCCTCTCCACTTGTTGACAAGGGGAATGGTCCAATATGTAATCATCTCCCAATGTATTCAAAATATTCCTCAAAATCTACGGAACTCTGTGTTCAGAAACTCATATCATATATCATACATTCATCTGTTTATTACTGAAAACCTCCATATTTTCCGAAGAAGTGAGTCTTTTTCTCCCAACAAAGCGTTGGCATTGAAGCACTTCTATTCGTGATTTCAAGATTTTCAATTTTGCACATGTGCAATTAAATTTTCATTACGTACTAAACATGATTTTTGAATATCATACGCGTAGAGTACATATTCTTTAGTTCTTGTGGTATTCTTAGGAACTATTCCGTGGCACAAAATGTACCATTTTGCGTACCATTTTGCAGCGCTTCCGGCCGCTTCGCCCCATGGACACCTACCAGGGCTTCGCCCCTGGACCCCACAAGGGCCCTTAAGTGGGCCTCTAGACCCCATGCCGCAAAATCCCACTTCGCGTTTAAAGTGTCTCCTATGGCGCCACACATTACTGCATTAACATTCCCCCCCCCCCAAAAAAAAAAAATGGGCTAGCTATGGACCTGACTTCAATAACCCTTCCAAAGCTAAGAGTAGCTAAGTTGATTTACCAGAAAGATCAAATCCGGCAAGCAGCTGACCGGAGGCAACCTGTATATGGCCATACACCTGCAACCAGTCATCTGAAGTCCATGACATGCGTCATGACCTGTACGTTATCAGACCCCTAGAACCAACATAATGAAAGGAAAGGCTTGACAATCTTGCACATGGCACTTCCTCCTGGTGAAGACTTTTCTCCTGGATCCAGCAACAACTGGTCAAAGATGTTTACATAGACTACGAACTGGAGTAGGCCGCTCAAAGGTGTCATTGAGAAAATAATGATACACGTCCAGCCCAACCACCTGTCACTGCGGAACTGAACCACAGTCAATGTAATATCTCTTGAAATACCCTCTGTTGGAGGAACACTGTTGCAAATCTCGCACAATATTGGTACAACAATGTGACCAGCAACAGCTGGATTTAGTTTAAATTTGTGTGTGGAATCGACAAGAAGAATAATAATATGGTTAATGCACAGTAACATCGCAGACCAATTGTAACCTTTTTAAATATCTATAAGATCACCAATGTTGCAAAAAGGTCGTCAAAATCAAATAAGGTCAGTTCTCGTGGAAATGTGGAGAAAACTATGCATTAAAATTCAACGTTTCCGATTGGCAGATCATATTTACATAAACACTGACAAGCCAATCAAAAACTTCAGCGGAAGTGACATTGCTGGTATGTAGCAGATTTACTGGTGTTGTGTCCAGCAAATTTCTTGTGATGAGATTCCCTCTGTAAGTATACCCCAATCTAGAGCTTTATGAATGGTTGGATTTTTATTTCTAAATTGGTGATATCTGAATTGGCAATCCTAATCGATATCTTGCGCGTGCATGTAGTTGCGTGTTTAATTAACTCTGAAGATCATTTTTAATGTACCGATTAACATCTAACATGTTAGCACGCTGTCATCATTTTCAAAAATCAATTTTTTGAGTAAACCTTTACATCTTTATTTTCAATTTTAACATTGAACAACATGTAGTCGCAGGAAAGTAACGTTGTCCTATGTCCAAAAATGCCATTCTGAGATAATCGTATTTTAGGTTATTAATTCTGCATACATTCAGCACTTAACACACCTTCTTTTTCCACAACATTTTTTCCTATATGTTAAGTCAGAAGTATAGAAACTAGCCTATTAGGTCATATAACATTTTTCAATAAAAAAGTCAATTTTCCCCAAAATGGACATAGGACAACTTTACTTTCTTGCAATTGTATTTCTTCGCCTGTTCCCTATTAAATTTTCAAAACAGTTATTTAAATTTATTTGATCTGCCTCATAAGTAATCCTTTAATTTAAATAATGTCCATGATTCTTGGGATCTCTAGTAACCTTTCTCGTAATCATGTGCCTTTCAGAGACCATCAAACATTGTACAAATGACCAACATTCTTGTTGTGTTGCCAAATGACAAATGAGGCATACAAAAAAAAAAAAATATATATATATATATATATATTATATAAAAATGTAAAAATCAACATTTTCGCTGTTTCCTTATTTTATTCTGTTGTAAAATATCACACCGTTTACAGGAAAAAGTGTCGTTCCATGATAAAATTTGGAAGTGAACGCCGTTGTGCTGGTAACGTCACTTCCGGTTATACATTTTTTATATTAATTGCGGGAATTCTGTCATGTTTTAGATAACAAATGTTGGGACCTATGTACGGTCCGGCGGATGTGTATTTGATAACAACGCAGATTTCTTGCGATCATTAGGAAAATTTGGAAACCGGAAGTGACGTTGCAAGCACGGCAACTTTAGCTTTCTTTTGGTGATTTCTATGAAATAGATCGCATGATGGTATAAATTACATGAAAAGCAGAGAATTGTATGAATCAGTGCGGGTACCGGATGAGGCATTTTCAAAATGCATTCGTAGGTTACCTGAAACTGTTAAATCTGCGGCGTTGTGAAGGCGTTCGCGAAGGGTGATACATGTACGTAGGCCTATAGGTCTGAAACTTTGCGTTCAACCGGCTCAGAGTGGCTAACTTTCGCCGGTAATATCTCGCACATTTATGATTGGATTGCATCTTCAGGTATATTATAGGGGTCTATAATATTTCCGTCAAGTTCTGAAAGGAATTTTCTGTATTTGAGGTATCAGAGGATGAAATTTCGGAACATTTTGCAGCCGACATTTTAGGTCTGTCTGTAATGAAGCTTTCCAGGTTTCCAGATCAGCCACGCCCACCATAGCAACGCTGTAACTATGTGGGGCCGGTAACTATGTGGGGCAAACAAATTTTAAATCCGCAATCGTACATTACCAATGCGTTGACATTTAGCCTAACTTAGATGTTCGCGAGACCTGCCGCAAACTGTAATTCATTTATGGCACTTCTCCTAATTCTAAGTGTTTTTAGCAAATAGGATAAACAAAATTCAGTTTTCTAATTGTTCTGGGTAACAGCAATCAGATTTACAAAGCCCGCAGCGGGCCCGTATCGCAATTTTGTTCACCATTTTGTCGTCACCCAGTCTGTGTATGCAGAAATAATTTGTTTAGTACAGTAAGTTGCATTGACTACATCAGCGCGCGCCGCTAGCTAGCTGTACTGTACCGCGTAGGATATTTTCCACTTCGTTACGCAGATTTTGTTGCTAGGCAAATTTGTGCGGTGATTGCTTAAAACAAGCTGTCAATCATTAAACCCAGAAAGAGTAATTAGTTTGTACGCGTTTACACAGGCAGTTCTGGGGGGTCTACAACTTGCAACGTCACATACTTAAATGAATTTGCAGACACCATAGAAAGTGCTTATTCCGAATATAGAAAAACGCGATTTTCATACTTGTTCATTTATTCTTTTTGAGAAATAGGGGTTACTAAGTATTCAGTAGGTGCCAAATATCAGTTTAATGCAAACTTGCTTCTACATGTCACCAGTCCTTGAAAATAATTTGTTCTTGTCAGTCAAGCATTTTCTTCATATACCAATAACCAGATGAGAGAGTATTCAAGGACGCAACAAAATGACGAATAAAGTGTTCAGAAATTGTTTAAGTTAAGGCGATATTCAGATTTGAATTTGCATCAAATATTAGTAGAAATGGCGGAAATCAAACAACTTTGTTGTTAATCTTTTTGAGTTACACCCTATTCTACATTTCACACCTGTCACTTTCATACTAGTAACACATCTAAAATCCAATACCTCCCGAAAATAATTTCCAGAGTATTTTCATACCAGTTCTGTTCCTATTTTATCATACAAGATTAAAAAACCTGATTAGTAAAAAAAAAGTGGAATCAAATTATATTCAAATTGTATGTGATTGTGGGTAATTCTTTAGTAATTGTGGACAATTCTACTTCTTCAGGCGATGATCGAAGTTTCAGTAGTTAAAAATGACGGGAATACTAACATGATAGATTGACTGAGATGGCGTCAGCGCGTCGCAATACTCACAAGATCCTCTGCCATGATGTAGGTAAGAAAAATATACACTTTCAATGGGCGCGGCTTCATCTCTTTTGTATAAAGATCTTGTAATAATCTGATGATAGTCACGAAACATCACACAGTCACAAAACTGACAGCATAGGCGGATAGTGGTCCTATACTAGAGTTTTTATTAGTGTTCTGATCTACTTGTGGGTTCTTTACAGATTCCCTCATGCGTTGAAGGTTTGTAACAAGTAAGCGAAGTTATTACAAACTCCTTGTTACATATTTGCCACTGATGTTTGATGTATGTGATATATTTTATCAATATTTGCCTCAAATGCCCTGAAATACGATATCTTTCACGATTGTTTGAAAAAAGGATGGTTATTTCCTCTACAAAAATAAGCGACCACAGATTTGTTCTAATTTCCACTTTTCTCCACCAAAACCTTCATATGACAACCATTAGCATACATTAACAACACTTTCATTTTTGTCAACCATTTCCAATATTTTATGTGGGGGGTAGACTATGGTTTGCCACCTTTTCCTACGTTGATCAGATTTCCCTAAAAAACTACCTTTTCACACATCATGGCGGTCAACATGTTGGTTTTTAAATGAGGCATAAACTTGCTTGTAAATGGTGGAATTTGTAGGTTTTACTGAACCTGCATTGACAACCGTATTGTCAATAGCAAATAATTTGTTTAATACAATAAATGTACACTTAAAAACATGTTGTCATGGCCATTGACCACCACTGCCAATCAACAGTCGGGTTTGTCGTGTAAATGGTGGTTTTTGGTTGAAAAGATATAAAAGTAAAAGTACAAATACAACATTGGAAAAGATGGTCATTGAAGCCTTACCAACCAATGGTTGTCAAACATGGGAAAACAGAGAAATAGTTCCAAATGCGCTCTTGTCAGACAAACATTGAAAATGTGGAAAATCCTTATGTATTTCATTGATAAAAAACAACCAGGTAAAGTAGAGTGCCAGAGTACCACCATTTTCCTGGTCGTTTTTGTTGTTGTTGTAAGAGTTGTTATTCAACTTCAAAATTTCTTCCTCAGTTATATGAATGATTATAGAGTTGGCTTAAATATAATCGGTATTTTGTTTAAATATATTGAAATATTTGAAAATAGGTAAAAGTATTACCCAAAGTGTAATTAACGTCTCTGAGCTACGACACCCACCAAAGCAATGCGGTAACTAGGTGGGGGCAAACAAACCTCAAATCCGCAATCGTGCATTACCAATGCATTGACATTTAAATATTCGCGAGGCTTGCCGTAAGCTTTGATCCATTTATGACACTTCTCCGGATCTTTAGAGTTTTAAGCAAAAGGGATCAACAAAATTCACTTTGCGCTAAGTATTCTGGGTAACAGCAATCAGAGTTACAAAGCCCGCAGCGAGCCCGTAAGCGCAATGCTTGCCGTCACTCAGTTTGTGTGTGCAGAAATTTCTTTTATACTGTAAATTGCATTGACTTCATAAGCGCGCACTGGTAGCTAGTTGTACTGTATCAGTACCGCGTAGGATGTTTGCCCCACTAAGTTACGCAGAATTTGTTACTAGGCAAATTCATGCAGTGATTGGTTGGAAAAGCTGTCAATCATCTAAGTCAGACATGTTAATTGTTTTTTGGTAGCATTTTGAATTTCCAAGTTTTACAATTATATACATACAAAACTTTTGTATCGCATCAAAATGTTTTTTTTTTATTATTTATATACGCCCATAAGGTATTATACATATTGTGTATGCACAATTTGTTTGCGGCTTTTCTTGTGTCTAATTTCAAATTATTGGGTTGATATTTGATGAAATGGTATGCTCAAAGGTTATGTAAGTAGTGTGTCATGTGCCATGAAGTTCATACATGTAGACAGATGTCTAATACAAGTAGATAAAATGTTAAACTTTGCGCCGTGCATCATGGAAAAACATTACTTGATGTTAGGGTCGTTTTTCATGAGTTGATTCAAGGTGTATGAAAATTGTGTCACGCACTTGATAAAACATCTCACCAAAAGGTCAATGATCAGAGACCAGATAATTGATTTAAAACAATACATCTTGAACCTGGCAACGTGGGGAAAACATAATTGATATGGACTTGCTACTGTAGGTGTTTTATTTTTGTCCTCTAGATAAATAACATGTAGCCTATGCCAATAGGCTCACAGGTCAATTAATTTGTTTAAAATGGTACATGTTTGTGGCGTATTCTAGGAAAGCTGTAGTAACTATTAAGTTAACTTTTGTGATGGCAATGTGACGTTTTGTCCTTCTCAAAGTTTGGAGATCAAGTAATCCGTTTGCGTCGTGTTTTGTGGGAAAACAGTGAGAGCTATTGGATTAATACTTGGTGGGAATATTGAATATGTAAAGTTCTGTTGTGCCACTATTGTAGCATACCTATTATTGGGAACAAAATTGTTCCTAAAAATGGAAACATTTTGCTACATGGAAGCTGCTATTTTGGGATATTTTCCATGATCCTTTGCTATCCTAATCTTATGGCCTTATGCAATGTAACATATCTTAAATTTGAAATACGTCTCGGAAAATATATCTTTGCTAGGGGAATCTTACAATTTACGAAAATACCTTCATTACTGTCATAGCTACAACTTTTCCACTCCCATTTGATATAATCACCACGCCGTCTTCGAAATATTAGAAACAATAGACAATAGGCTTTTAGGCGCAAAATGGCCATTTTGAAAATCCAAATGTTTTTCAACACAATGATTCTTAATATTTCAAGTACATAAATTAGAAACTATGACATTTTATTGCAACATCTCAACAATATGACTGCATGACTTCAATATTCTCACGTGTTATAAATGTTCATATTAATAGGCATGCTTCCGGACTGATTGTAGGCACTGTGTCTTAATGGTCAAAAAAAGAAGTATGGTTTCATGTATGTTTTATCAATCAATGCCCATACTTTTATTCAAAAACGTTAAAGAACTGGTACGTGAAAATATAATTATATCCGCAACTTTCCATCTTGTTTGGTTTTTTTCATACTAGTACCGCAAAGAAAATAAAATTTGACAGACTTTGGGTGACTTTGGGTACGAAGGTCGCAACATTGATAACCGCTTACATGAAGAGGGCTGAGCAATTCCTGCAAAACAACCATGTGAAAACTTTAACTGGTTTGATAATTGTTTCTAGGCTTAATCATTATGGATATAATTTGATAAATTGACTTGGAATCGAATATAAATGACTTTATCCTATCTCCACCGTTTGGATTTGCAAATTTGGTTTGGAAATGTCTGATTTGATTTCGATTGAATTAAACGCGTTGAAGAGTTGGGTGAGCATTAGTAATAGATTGGCGTGTGTGCGTGAAGCTTAAATGAATATCCCTTTGGCTATTGGATCACGTAAATTAAACTTCTTCACATGACCTTTATGTGCAGACTGTATGCATCCCCTTGGTACCAGAGGGTAATGTGGGGTGTAATAGTGTGTCTCATGTGATGACCCGGATGTGTCAAGTATAACTAAACATCTACTCCACCAATTCCAGTCCCAATTGCAGAAGGGTATCCTATGGGGTAAAGTTGTGCCTCCTGGATATTCAAGCAAAGAGATAAAAGTTTACAAGTCAAAGGTATATATATATATATATATATATGTATATATATAGACAGAAGAAAATACAAGACATATAATATATATAATATATATATAACTATATATATATAACTATATATATATATATATAAATATATATATATATATATATATATATACTATATATATATATATCTAATATATATATATATATATATATATATATATATATATATATATATATATATATATATATATATATATACATATACAAATATATCATTTATTTAGATTAAAATATATCCTATATTTAGATAGAATAAAATAGAAGATATATATATATATATATATATATATATATATATATATATATACATAGATATGTCTTCTATTTTATATATATATATATATATATATATATATTTATAAATGTATATATATATATATATATATATATATATATATATGTCTTATATTTTCTATATATCTTATATCTCTCTCTCAGTTATCTCTCTCTCTCTCTCTCTCTCTCTCTCTCTCTCTCTATACATATATATATATATATATATATATATATATATATATATATATATATATATATATATATATATATATATATATATATATATTTATATATAGGTATATGTATACATCTCTATATATATATATATATATATATATATATATATATATATATATATATATATATATATATATATATATGTATATATATGTATCTATACATATATATACATATTTATATATATATATATATATATATATATATATATATATATATATATATATATATATATATATATATACATATGTATATATATATATATATATATATATATATATATATATATATATATATATATATATATATATATATATATATATATATATATATATATGTATGTACATATATAAATATATATATATATATATATATATATATATATATATATATATATATATATATATATATATATATATGTATATATATATATATATATATATATATATATATATATATATATATATATATATATATATATATATATATATATATATATATATATATATATATATATATATATATATATATATATATATATATATATATATATATATATATAGTTAGTCACATATAAAACACTTGCTGAACTATAACCTACAAAACTTTGATCAACAAAAAATCCACGACGTTTCGAAGAGATTAACTGTCCTTCATCAAGTGAAGCTACACAGTTAAGTTGTGTAGAAAACTAGCACAAAATTAAAAGCAAACGACTGGTTATGGTCTATTGCTTCTATGTATGCTAATACCCGTAGGTGCGAAGGCTTGAAGCTGATGAATCCACGAGAGTTCTTTATTCTTATTCTGATCTTTGCTAAGTCCCTAGGCCGATGGTAAGGTGAATAAATAAAAAATTGAACAACTTGAGTTGAATGTTTTCCTAGTGGTGTGTTGGCTCTAATTTCCTGTTTGTGACCTCTGTGTCTTTAACGTAATTGTCCCCCCGTTTCCCCTACATACTGCCTCCCACAATCAGTGCAAGTGATCAAAAAGATAACACATTCTAGTAAACACTCAAATGAATCTAAAACTTTGAAAACCCTTCCCAAAGTGAAACTTTTAACGGAAACTGTAATATTCATCACATCACCTCACAAATAACACAATTTTATCATGTAATATAACATTTCTTATTTCCTTAGGCAGGCCCTTTGAAAGTTTAGCCCTTACTAGCAATTTCTTCAAGTTAGGGGGCTGTCTGTAAATAACATTCAGTGGTAACTGGAAAATCTTACTCATTTTTACTGACAGAGGAAGTATTTCAAAATTTGGTTGATTATTTGTTGTAAAGGGGGGTAAACGAAGGTTCCGGGTAACTACAAATGGGGCCTTTGGAGGTTTTGTAGAGAACCCTTTGCTTTTGTTCTTACTATTAAAAAAATGCCTCGAATATGTTTGACTACTATTTAAGAAGTAAAGTGAAGGTGTATTAAAGTTGAGTCTTACACTAACTTGAATACATTTTCGGAGCGCAATATCATAAATATTACTAAATCCCACCCTAGTACTCGAAATTTGTACGTGTTTTCCCATTTACTTTGAGAATTAGTTCGCTCGCAAGCAATGGGTGAATATTTCTGTAAAAGCAGACAGTGTAATGCAACTTCTACTGGTTAAAATTTACATAAATTAGCAAAAACTAATGCCCTATTTTTCGGCTGCCGCCTTCTTTAAAGTAGCAAATTGTCATATCGAAGACTGACGAAATGTAATAGTTTAAACACTATTCCGAAATCGGCGTCGTCAGGTCACTGAATTTAGCTAAAAGTAACACCTTCGAGTTTTGAGTTATGGTTTATCAGAAGGTACTAAATTTGTGATATAATGACTGGGCGAACAGCTCTAAAATGTGATGTTATTCTTCAAATTTTTTAAATGTCAGTCACTGAAATTGACGGGAAATTCTATTCCTGTTAGAAATTAATAGGGGTATAGAAAATAATCAAAAAGGAAAGAATCTACAAGAGAAAATACCAAGATTACCCTGTATTGAATTACAAATTTGCATATTGATAATTGAGATCTTAAAACGCTGTCAACTTTAAGCTATTGAAATGTTTTGATACTTATCATGGCTATTAATAGATTTTAAAAGAAAATCAAATTATTAAAAAAAAGTTATTTAAAAATAATCAAAAAATAATATTAAATAATTGAAAAAAGATAATAATAATTAAGTAATAATAAATAATTTAAAAAATAAAATAATTATTGAATTATTATTTTTTGCGGGAAGAAAAATCTTTAAGCAAAATTTTGAGAATCTATTTCATAAATTGCCTTAAAACCCAAACAGTCCCTCGTTTTCAATGCTTTACATGGTAGCAAAGGCTCTTTAGACGTTTGTACTGATCACTCGGGTTGGTCAAGATTGTATGTTTGTTATCATGTAGTTCACTTCAACCAGTAGTTAGTCTGATATGCCACCATCCATGATGCACCAAGGCACTGAGACGTATTAGGTATACGACACTAGTACCAACGACAAGGAACCAAATGGCTCAATCTCAAACTTTAACGTATCTACTTTGTCTCTTTAAGTCAGTTTACACTTATTTGGTTATACTTATCTGTTTTCATCTTGGAGATATTGGGTGGTGCGTTGGAATGCGTTGACGGGGTGGAGAGAGTGAGTTGGTTTGGATTGGCGTAAGGCTTTTTGTTACTGAAAGGAAAGGTATCACCCATAAATACATTAAGAAGTAAACGCCGCCGTGATGGTAACGTCACTTCCAGTTGTCAATTTTGCCTATTGATTGCGAGAAATATGTGATGTTATCGATCACTCATCCGCCAGACTGCGGAAGATACGGGCCTACGTGTCTTATTGATAAAATCCGAGATTTTTTGCGATCAATAAGGAAAATCGAAAACCGGAAGTGACGTTACTAGCACGGCGGCGCTCACTTATGAATCCATTTAGGGGATGATACCTTTCTTTTAGGTTTCTTTCAATAAATCTTTTGAGAGGTATGAAAGATCCTTGAAATGTGCCATAAAAGGAAAATAACACAATATGTAAAATTAAGCACACTCTATATGTATATAAGAGGTACTTGAAACACCGGGACCATAAGAAACATGTAAACTCTTTAGTCTTATCTAGCTACTTTTAATCAAGTAGTACTAAGTTACAACTAAAGCACTTTACGTTTTGTAAAACATTTTCTTTGCATCCTTCTTTCTGTCATATATTTATTGAAAATTCATGTTGTTATGTATTTTATAGTTTATTTTTGTAAAGTGGGAACCAAAGTTTACACTTTGCGTCATTTCGCCTTAGCTTTCTTACATTTATTTATATAAATGAAAATACTTTGCATTGTTTATTATTCCATTTTGTTCTTACATATCCTCTTCTGATAGAAGGTACCTCTGTTCAATATACCAGCTTTTCTAAATTGTCTAATTCTGCCACAAGATGTTGTCTGGATTTTTTAATGTTTACAAGATAACTATATTCAATCCGGTTCGTATCCCCGATCCCCGATCGAGAGATTCTTTACAGAAGTATCCACAATGCATCTATCCAAATTCAAAGTTTGTATAGAAATAATATAAGAATCAGACACATTTCGAACGCGGGGACTCAACCACTGCGAAGGGTTCAAATTTGTCTTCATGATTTGAAATACATGAAATAATGGCATATTAATTATCTTTTCACCAGGCGCTTTAAAAATTCACTGTGCGGTTTTCGAGAATTTGAAGAAAACTGATGAAATCGTATTATGTGTTATCGTTAGGCATTCGCGCTTTAACAAGGTTTTAATTATAAGAAATAATCTAGGAATTTGTGAAAACTATTTGGCAATAAGTGCGTGATAGTAACGAAGTTATTTTACTTTCGCGAAATTGAACATGAAGAAAGCAAACTTTGTTATAAACCTTTGATGAAACAACTGATAAGCGTCTATGACTGAAAGTTCACAATAAAATGCCGGCTTCCATATGCCACTGTAAGCTCAATGCGCATGATTGAGTCTCCGAGTGGGGGATTTATTCAGTCCCCCGATCGGCGGTACAAACCGAAATGATATTATCCATTCTTGTCTCAAATGCCTGAATACTTGGTGATTTAATAACGTTATATGGTAAACCAGTCAATAAAGTCACAACTAGGAAAGAAAAAATCCGTTCTGATGTTTAACCTTGGTCTTCTCTTGAGCTTGAACTTTAATCATATCCCCACATATTGAATTAAATGGCATGTTTTGCTTGGATGTAACTGGAATGGGTTTCTTGTAATTTCGTACACTTGGTTTATTTGTGCAATATATAAAAAAGCGCTAAAACTATAATAAGTGTTTACGTTCACCTCTTTGTATTCCATCGGGAGCGTCAGACACTTCTAAACGTATGGGGTTTTTCATTTTCGCTCCATATTGTCCAAATTTTTCACTTTGGACACGGATAGTAAACAAATTTCAAAACATTTTGCGGCTGCTTTTTTAAATTCATCGTTGCCTTTTTGAAAAAATCAATAAAATAGATTATGAGCAAACTATGTTTTGATTTGATCAAAATCGCGACGATGAATTTAAAAAAGCAGCCGCAAAAAGTTTAAATATCTATTTACTATCTGTCTTCAAAATTTCAAGATATCCTGTGAAAATTTGGACAATCCGGGACGGAAAATGAGAAACCCCATGCGTTTAGCTAGATGTGTAGGCTCATGCGATGCCGTAATACATAAAAGTACCCAATTGTTAAGGTATTTCAAATCAAAATACCCAGTTTTTTGGGTTGCTCCCGGACTGTTTAATGAACTATACATAACACATTTTAAGAAACAATCATATGAAATCAATATTTTCCAGTCACGTTCTAAACCAATCATTTTTTAAGTCCTTTTCATATTCTGTCATTCGGGTCATGCAAAATAGGCATATCTGATTACTTAATCAATCATTTAATAAGTCAATAGGAATGAAAAGGGCTCACGTTACTCTGGCTCGTTTTTATGTTTCTTATGGCACACTATGTATATTATTGAGTCTTACACGCATGCCATTTTACTTATGAAATATATCAATAATTTGATTGCACTAGCAATTTGGTAATGTACAAAAGAATATCTATGTGGAAACCTATAAATGTGCAACAAGAGTCAACTATATCGACAATATGACTTCTTGTGGTTAGTTCTTCACCCAAACCTATTAAAGCGGCAAGATTAGAGAATGTGGAAGGAACTTGCATGTATCAATTCTAAGTTTTGTTTTTTTAGTTAATTTATAAACATAAAAAAGATAATCTTGTCTTAAAGAGTTATAAATCAAATTGCCTTAGTTTGAAATTAAAGTGAACAAAGCTAGCGTTATTAGATGTGGTATGAAAGCGTCATAGGTTAAGTTCAGATTTTGAGGGTTGGGAAATTCGCAACTACACATTTTCGCTAGAAGAGATTACTGACCCTGCTGAGCTATATTCCTCTGTGTTTTTTAAGGTATAAGGTCAAGTTCATGAATCAATGAATTCTTTTTATAAGGTATTTATATTTTCTCAGAAGTATGGTGGAAGTCTATGGAAATTGTTTTATTACATAATTTAGCAATCGAACGTGGAAGAAGCCGTTTGTATGACCATCCCTTTGTTAATAGATACATTTCTCTTAAAATGTGTTGTTCTTTTACTTTTTATTTATTTTCATCATACTATCGAATGAAGCAATCAATTATACGGCAGCCCTTATGAAGAGTCTGATAAATTCAAGCAGAAATTTAGTATTAAAACGAGTACAAAAACCACTTGATAAATTTGTTTGTAAAACTATGTAAATTTATTATAAATAAAGGATGCTTTGTTTAAAGTTACACAACCGATTTGACGTAGGACGTGTGTTTACTTTCTTCTTCTTCAATTCTTTCTGTCAAATGCACTTGCAATATTATCAAACAGGGCAAGATTTAAGCCACGTGAACCTGAATGTTTCGAATGAAAACCAAACTGTCCACAAATAAAGATATCATTTTTTAGGCTAAAACGTAATACATTTATCTTAAAGGAGACACAAACCCACAGAATAAGTTGGGTTCCATTTGGGTCAAAATATATGAAGATTGCAAACATCAATACCATTTCCATCCAAAATTAACTAGTTTCCAGATTTTGTTTAAAGCTTGAGGCACTATGAATGTCGCCATATTGTTCGATATACTTTGAAACTGTCGGTTTTCAGGTCCGGAAGTGACGTTTTAGAATCAGTTCCGGTTTTTTGTTGGTATGAAATATTTCACGAAAAGAACACTGAACACCAACAATTAGGATTTAAGTGCCAATGATTTCACGGTTTTCACG
>JAIGNY010001849.1:1057500-1090000 GCA_020152595.1 Chiridota heheva
CAACACTTTTTTTAAGAAAAGATGTCTGTACAATATTAGTTTCGCAGGTTTTAGACTGCATTTTCGAAATAATTCTTTCCACATCATCTTCCACCAGTGGCTTAAATTCCTTCAGAAGTAGAACAGTTGACAACTTCGGTTCGTATGTTGTTTTGTTTGACAAGTCGTCGCGAATACGTTTAATCTTATCTATGAAAAAGGTTGCAATCTTATTTGCCCAGTCCTCTTCAGTATTCCTCGAGGCAGAGGACACGACCTCGTTCTTTGTTCCAGCTAAATTTGAAACTAATTTGTACAATTTCTTGATGTTCCCTTACACTGAGCAACCTTCTTTGAAATTACATATTTCTTTGTATCCCTTAGCTTGTTCTTATATTCATTTTGGCAATTGTAAATGTTTTCCATTAATAAGGCTCTTTGTGAATCCGCCATATCTTTTCCGCCTTACGCATAGCGGTTTTAAACTGTTTGATGTCATCAGTAAACCATGGTTTTGTTGTCCTCATTGAGACCACTTTCTTTTTCCTGGTGCATATTTATCCAATGCAATCATAAAGTCCTGATGTAAGATATCGACTAATCTATCAATATCCATATCTGGTTTAGAGAGTCAATAACATCATCCATAAATTGATGGAGGTTGACTGTTTTTAATATCCGATAAGTGATTAATTTCCTCACTATGTTATCCTTTGGTATAGTAATGATGTATTTAACAGAACAGTGGTCAGAGGTAAAGGTTCCAGACATGCATGAAGTGATCTTCAACTTAGAACTAACTTCTCCAAACAACAAATACATTGTATGCTCCCGGTTATGTGTGTAAAAATTGACAAATTGTTCAAATCTCAATGTAGTCATGGCTGATATAAATTGATCAGTATCAGCGTTATTTGCTTCGTTGGCGTGAATCTTAAAATCTCCGCTTATAAGTACATTTTTACATTTTTGTATGTTGTAACAATATCTGTTAGTAACTCCGTTATTTCACAAAAAATCTGATGGTAGTTTTGTTTATATTTGAATAGGGGGGTCTATAAATTCCCGTAATATAGAATTGTTAGTGTTAAATTCCCAGATCGCATATTGAAATGACTCAAGTTTATTTTCAACTTTTTAACCACTTTGATTCCCTCCCTAACAACGACTGCTAAACCTCCACCTTTTCTTCCTAATTTATTTGATGTTATCATTGTTAACCCATTGTTATTTAGATCACAACAAGCACACCATGCGTCATCCACCTCGGAATTAGCAATCCAGGTCTTACTAATTACTCTAATGTCAAAACTATTGTCCAGAATATAGTTCCGGATCTTCTTGATTGATCTTAGGGCATTGGGAGTACATAATTTAAAGTTCACCATGTGCTGAATTTCTTTCTCATCCACAAGTTTAATATAAATCAAGTTACTTAGATTTGCATCCCTTAAAGCAATTTTCTCACTATATTTCACCTCTTTTTTTTACCTCTTTTCCTTTTTCTATTCAGCTTTAATTATCTTATCTTTACATGAAGGCCAGGTGGCAGCTTCTTTAAAACATTATTGTGTTGGACCCTTGCACGTAGAGAATAGAGGAATTTTCTTGAATAGATACATTTTTTACTTGAGCATCTAATTTCTTCTTCTGGTGGACTGGTTTGTTCCTCGCCATTTCCCAATGTAATATATACTAGATTCATTTTTCTTCCCATAACATCCATTAGTAGAAAATGAACACCAAAAAGTTAAACAGTCTGAAATCCATAGTGTATACTCACAGTTTAATATAATCCGCATCACATCACTTTAAAGAAACAAACAAAGTTTGTATAATCCAAGAAGTGACGTCGCTTGCCACGAAGCAGTTTTCGCAAAACTGGCTAGCACGAAATGACTACGTATAAAATAAGATGTACAATTGACAATCTGTCAAAATATCCAGGCCAAGTCAGTTTTAGAAAAACAGCAGTAAAAACTTAAAGCTACATTATTCCCTCACAGTTTGGTAAGTCAAATATATATATATATATATATATATATATATATATATATATATATATATATATATATATATATATATATATATATATATATATATATATATATATATATATATATATATATATATATATATATATATATATATATATATATATATATATATATATATATATATATATATATATATATATATATATATATATATAATAACTATTTTTGAATAAGAATGACTATAAATAATTTTTCTAAACGATGGCGATTGTAGAAAATGATTTTGTTGTTGCCTGTTCATTATATACTGTACTACATAATATATTTAGATTATAATGTAATAACTTATTTGCTCAATTGATTCGAAGTGTACTAGTTATTTCTTCTTTCCTACTTATGAAAACTGTGAGTATGCAGTATTGCTTCTTACTTATCTTCCTGTATATGACCTTTTACACACGTTATGCAGGTAAAAAAGCCTGCATATATTAAGAAGAAGTACCCTTCATACAATCAAATTGATTAAAATATGTTCTTATTTGGAAAACAAGGACAATGCAGTAGAGAAGGAAGACAATCATAATATATCTTTCCAATTAGTTATGCAACTAAATTTGCGTTGATTGTAATTTTTTCTAGTTTAATCAGATGGAAATAGATTCTTTTTTCCCCTAGTAAACGATATCATTTTATTTAAATAATAGCATTACAATGTACGTGTATACTTTTGTCACGCTATGTTTGTTACGCACTTTTACAGAGGCCAGATAACTGATTAATAATACGAGCCTGCTCGTTTGCTTCCTAATCGTGAGTCTATGAGGTGTGTTGGAGATTTTATATTCACCAGAGAGTACTTCTAGTCATAAACAGAACAGATTTTAAATTACGTCGAAAAACATTTCCTTACATGTAATGTTAGAGCTATTACTAATCAAAGTTTGATTTTTAAATATATGCAGAAGTAAGTTATGTAAGAGTAGGCAGCTCTTGATCTTTCATGAAAGTCAATTTCCGTCATTAAAAATCTGTTTTATCCTCATACAATTGATTGATTTTATTGTTTATAATCAATTTTATTCTCCTAAAATTGGGTTGAGGGTATGATGGAAATGAAAAAAAACAAACCGAAAACGCAGTAAAAAAAGAAGAAAATTAGAAAAAGCATATAACGGGATTTGAAGCGATGTCTTTTGAATAAAATTAAAATTGAAAAAAATATTTTTTAGATTAGCATTCTGAGCCATTACATATCGTCAAGAATCAATGTGCTTACATATTATATATTTAATTAGCATAGTTAAAGATTAACATAAATACGAAGGTTTTATAGAAATATTCACAGAAATGTGCATTTAATTCTTTCACACTTTCTTTAAGAACATTTTAGAGAGAACGTATATACCTATGCAGAAAGAACAAAACCATTAAGGGGGCTATGAAAAACAAAACACTGGGCGCTACGTTAAATAAATGTGAACACTTATTCAACTTTCGTTTCATTGCTCAAATTAAAGCTCCCTATGCTAACTCAATACGATTTAAAAAAATTCTCAGATCAAAGCATATATAAAAAATCCGTCGCTAAAATTGTAATGTTAACGAAAATTTGTTTATAATCGAACACTTCGAAATTTTGTTCTTTTCTCAAACGGTTCAGAAGAAACTGATAGAGCGTCCTAATTTTTGTCATATAGGGTTCCGTTTTTACTGACAAAAGTAACTCATGAATTTATTAATAAAATAAAAAAATCAAACAATTAACATCGTAGACTCTGTCAAGCTCCTTGTCCTTCTTAATGATTGCGTAACACCCTTCATCCTCATCCATATTTAGACGCAAAGGTATCTTATGTAATTGATAAAAACCCGACAGAGTAAATACTTCGATGATTATTATGACACTGAAATCTTGAGTAAAACTATATTAAAAATTTTCACTGATAAATGCGCTCACATAAGAAAAGAGTGAAAAACCAAGAAATTCTGCAATTTCTTCAAGTTGTAAAATGATCTAAAAGGGTAGAACGGGTATAAAACTAATGTGCTCTTAGATTAAATTTGTTATGAAGAAGCTTCAAGTTTGAAGAGGCAATTGATATTTGAAGTTTTTACATTTTTTCTATTTATCATGGTACACTTTATAGTACCTGGAATTTAGGGCCGAAAAGAGCAAATTTCGGAATGACTGCTCATTCTAATCAAAAATAGTTAAAAAGTGTGGTTTCGAGCATTTAACACCCTCTAAATCACTCTCCATTGAGTCTCAATCGAAGAGGAATTGTCATTGAATATGAACCAAGAAATATCTCGGTCCATAAGTGCAATTTGAGTTATACCTACAGGTAATATCCCAATACAGTAAGAGAGGAAACCCCATAAACGCGTAAGGCACCCCAATCACACGAGGGAATTATGCTGATCAATTATTTTATTTTATCAAAGATTGTTAAATGTTAGATTTTATGCTAAGGGTGAAGCAATTCAAATGGAGATAATAGTAGGCTGTCTTAATCATGATTTTTTTAGGCCTTTTCGAAAAAATTACAATCAAAGAAAATTTGGTACCGTTGGAATCATCATAATGTGTACTTTATCGTAATATAATGCCTCCAGACACTCACCTTTGGGGTTTGAGAGTTATTTGCACAAATTTGCATCAATAACAAAACTATCCATAACTTCAATTCTAGAGCACTTTGGGACTTAGTTTTAGTGGCAAAGCCCGTGTTTTTAATGTATAGCAATCCAGCTATGCTCATGATGTTTTAAATGGCGGTTATATTAGATTTAGCCGCCAGATAAACTTTAAAACCTTGATTAATTGACTAAAAAGCAAGTACGGTAAAATTTAAAAAATGATAGAAATGAATTAATATCATTTCTTGTTGGCAATTTTCTATTGAACATCTTAAGAGTTATAGCTGCTTTTCTGACACAGAGTCAGAATTTTACAAAACCACTGGAACTGGCTTTCCAAATATATATACTTTGACAATTTTCCAATGAACATCTTGAGAGTTATAGCTGCTTTTCTGACACAGAGTCAGAATTTTACAAAATTTGTTAAAACCATGAGTCTTGGTCTTGTATTTTAAGATGTGTTGTAATTCCGCGAGTCTTCTGTCTTTTGTATTCCTAAAATTTCCTTTCAATAAGCAGATTTTGATGTCATTTATGTTGTGTCCAGGAGTGTTGAAGTGTAAAGGTATAGGAAGTCCCTTGTCGTGTCTGATGGAATGTGTATGGTTGTTAAAGCGATACCTGAATTTTTCTCCTGTTTCGCCTATGTAATGAGCCTCAGGGCATTTTTGGCAGTATAGAAGGTAAATGACGTTTGCCGAGTCGCAAGTAAAGTTTCCAGGTCTTAGTGTTTGGTTGTTGATCGTGATTTCGGTGTTGGTGTTGACGTGTTTACATACTCCACATCTAGCTTTACCACAGGGGGCATTGCAAGAACCAGCGTTTGCAGTGGAACCACAGGAGCTACGGACCAGTTTGCTACGAAGGTTAGGTGGTTGTCTTCGTGCATAGATGGGAGGTTGTTCAAAAACCTTACCGATATTGGTATCCATTTGCAAAGAGCTGTAATCATTTTTTATTGATTTGATAAGAGGCTCTAGTCTGGGATCATATTTAGTGATAATAGGTATGCGAGTAACTGAGGTTTTTGTCTTGTAAGTGAGGAGTGTGTTTCTGTCCAGGGCGCAAACTTGATGGTAGTAAGCTAAGATCCGTTTAAAAGGATAACCACGTGAAATAAAATAACCAAACAAGTTAGCGGCGTCTTCAGTAAAACTTTTTTGGTCTGAACAGATACGTTTGTATCTCATAAGCTGGCTATAGATTAGAGAGTTTTTGAGGTGAAGGGGATGAAAGCTGTTGTATGCAAGGTATGTATGTCTGTCCGTAGGTTTGGTGTATGTACGTGTAGAAATTTGCCCATTCGCCAGTTGAATAAAAACATCAAGAAAATTTATGCTAGTATTAGAACTATCAAATGTGAACTTAATGCTATGGTGATGATCATTAAGCCTGTTAATGAATTCTTCCAAGCAATCTGCTCCATACAACCCAAGACAACAATACAGCACTGTGCTCGAAAACAATGTGGCACTTTTTGGTCAATTATACATCTCCATGCAGAATCGTGACGGCGACTTGAAAGAATTCTTTGCTCAAGAAATACAATGCTTCCCGCCTTCTCTATCAGACCATGACAAGCTTCATTTCTCGAATACTAAGTCTAAACTACTGAAATGTCTTGAGCAGCCAGGGCAACTAAAGGCACCTTCAACTTATAACTGCATTGTACTTGATGGTGATATTATCGTGCACTGCCTGCCAACTACAACATTCAGCACTTTCACTGAATATGCAGACAAGTGTTCAAACCTTACCTGGAAAAGCAGCTGCACAATGCCTTAAGATTGAACGTCGTGTGGGACATTTACCTCGCAAACAGTTTTAAGGAATACACTTGAGAAACAAGAGGGAAGGGTGTTCGAAGAAAGGTTTCAGGCCAGACCAAGCTTCCAGGGAGATGGGTCGATGGAATTTCTACGTGACTCATAGAGCAAAATGGAACTGTTTGCCATTCTGACATCCAAGGTTGCCAAGTTTGTCTGTCCACCAGGCAAAGAGGTGTACATTATATCAAGTGAATCTGTTGTTTTCAACAGGTCCATGGTGAATTGCAACTACTAAGAAACCAACACAAAGGGTTGCAGTGCACATACTTCACGTACTGGATCAGAGTATGATGAATACGAAAGTACATACGGTGGAAACAGATGTTGTCACCATTTTTAATGGTGCATTTTATGAGCCTGCTGCGACTGAACCTTTATACACATTTGGGTTGCCTTTAGCATGGGCAAGAATTGCAAATATTACAGTATCAACGCCATATGTAACAGCCTTGGGAAGCCAAGATCATAAGCTCTAACGATACTTCATAAATTAAGTGGATGGGGTACCACATCCGCTTTCAGAGGCAGGGGCAAGAAGTCAGCTTGGCAGGCTTGGCAAGTTTATAAGGACATTGCAGTCGTTCGTGTATCTGGCGGATAATCCCTTTTAGCCACTGAATGTAGACTCTGATCATTTCCAGAAGAATAAAAGGCTGATCATCATCTTGCATGATAGAACCAGTCCTCTGAACTCTGTCCACGAAGCAAGCCTGGAACACTTCTACAGAAAGAATCGATGCATTGGCAGAATACCACCCACGCAGGATGTTCTTCTCCAGTATACCCGACGGGCAAACTGGAATCAGGACAACCAGCACACATGCACAGCAGTGGAGACTGTTCCAGACTGAAATGTGGCAGTCAATCTGTACTGCACAATTTGACGTGTTTTCAAATGGTTTGGAGGCAATCCAGAAACATCAGCAAGTAAGAACAGTACAATTGTCTAATAGCGACACACTTCCAATTGAGGGGTATGCATCATTACAACATTCTCTGAGTACGACAGTACTATAATTGAAAATCTTAAAATCAGGGGCATAATTACTAATTTGAAGCAACTTTATAGGCAATCAAATTTAATTCATTTTGTGAAAAATTGAGAGCGCTCTACCCATAACATCCATAAGTATCTCGTTCAATGCCCTGGTTGCAGTATACTATCGAGTATGAGATTCAGTAACACCAAAAACACCCATTTTTATTCCAATTTAGGTTTTCAATGACCCTATAACGCTTTAATTTTTTGGGGGGTTATTCATGGTGGTCATGTTGGATTTTCGTAATTTTTGTGCATGCGCGTAAAAATTCACGAATGCTCCTAGGCGAATGTTTAAAAGCAGGTCCCCAAGAGTCTCTAAGGCATATTTGGTGGTTTTGTCCGCTGTGTCACGATAATCGTGAAAAATAGCCCCAAATTACCCTAATTGTGGGGGCCAATTCTGCAACAATGTTGTAACATCAGAGTTGACCATGGAAATTGATGACGATGGCGTCGATTTGGAGTTGTGATGAAGCAAACAAAAATCAACAGTAAATGAATAACCATGGATGGTATGCGTTCCCAATTGGGTGGACACATTACACACTGTATATGACATTGAAAGCAATACAAAAGATTAACATAGCAACGAAAAAGGGACAGGCCTACAGACCCGGGTCGGTTATGGATTTAAAAAAAAAAGGTGCAAAACTGTGTCTGCCAAGTTATAGGTAGTTGTATTGTATAAATGGTGCTATTTTGAAAACAAATATGGCCGCCATCCAGAAAAAATAGTTTTGGGGTTATTTGGTATTAAATTTATTGTACAGTTTACTAACCAATAAAGGAGCTTCAAGGTTTTTAAGTCAAGTAAATAAAGGTTTTTAAATTTATTTGGCGGCCATTTTGAAATCCAATACGGCCGTTATTTAGGTGTCATGGGAATAACATAGTTGGACTGCTAGACATTGAAAACACGAGTTTGTCCCTCAGTAAAAGCAAGTTCTAAGTGCTCTAGAAGTGAAGTTATGGTCAGTTATATTATGTATGCAAATTTATGCAAATAACTCAAAACCCCAAAGTGAGTGCCTGAAGGCATTATATTACGATAATGTTCACATTATGATGATTCCAACGGTACCAAATTTCCGTTCCTTGTTATTTTTTCTGACACCAAACTTATTTAGGACATCTTGTAGTAGGTATATGCTTTCGCAAATAATTTCAACAACTTGATTATTACAGTAACATATCCACATGCATGGAAAGCAATGGGCAATAGTCAAACTGGAAATTCCAAAAAAAAGGGGGAATATTTTTCAATACAAAAAATCAAATGCTTGAAGAAAATTTTTCCCGTCTACATTTTAAGAAAATAAAGGTTTAATGGCTGGAGATTTCTGCACGTAGCTGTTTATCAAGCAGGTCACATTTTACTGTTATAAGTTGATATATCTTACATTGGAATTGCAAGTGTAAAGAGTAGCATTGTTTATTAATACTTTTCAATTGAAATATAGAAACTGGTGTAAGCGCTTGGACTATACACTCCGTTGAAGTAATATCCCTAAAAAGTAAGAAAATGTTAGTGAACCTTACAATTAACGTTTCTCCGGACTGTTAGATGTATTTTAAAGGTAAATGGAAAGTACAAAACTTGTCTGTTCAACCACCAACCGAAGAAAACATTAAATTTTGAGTTTAATAGTCATTGAATTTTGAAAATAGGTTGTGTAATTTTCAAGTTATGATTAATCAAAGATTGAATTATTTTGATATATTGATAAAAAATGTGATATATGAACATGAAACACCTAACAATTATTTTGTTCTTCTTTATATTTCTTTTCTTAATTTCAGACCTTGAAAATGTTCAAAATGTTTTCTCTTGCTTTTTATGGTACAGATAAAATCGTCGTCATAATAATCATTTTCCCCTTTTCAAAGAGAAATGACAGAGGATTATAAAGAATAGATTTACATAAGAAAATAGAGAATATGTCCGTTTCATACGTCATAAGAGTAACATAAACAACGTTTAAAAGGCTGTAATTTGACCAATGTGTAATCGAATTTGATGAAATGTTTATCTTTCTTCATGTTTTTTAGCTTTATAGTGTAATTAAAATTAATTGAGTCAATGTTCTATTTATCCATATACCTTTAATGCTGAGAATGCGTTTTAGAAAACCTTGCATAAGGTTGTAAAGTATGTATGAAAGTTGTCCACTATAGAGAAATGAAGAAAATTTATGAATCACGATAAAAGGACCATATTTGTTGTTCTTTAACTGATATTGTTTACATTTTGACAAATGAAAATTATCTTGGTTTTAGTCATTCATATGAACTAGTTAATCCTGTCCTGTAAAGGTCAATGTGGTACGATTTTGCTCAAGCAGTTACGTTACCGTCCCAACTAACAAAAAACGTTTTAAAAACGTTAAGCGGACGTTGGACTTTTGTAGATATAACGTTTTTTCTGAAGGTTAAAACAACGTAAAATGTAGATTCCAAATGTTGACTTTTATACGTTTTTTTAAACGTCCAGGGACGTTGTTATAACGTTGGGAATAAGCATTGCAGAAACGTTAGAATAAGCGGTTTATAAAACGTTAATTGAAAAACGTTGTATCAACCTTAAAAATGTAGACTCCAGATTTCGTTTTTTATACAATGTTTTCGACGTCCAGGGACGTTGTTATAACGTTAAAAAAACGTTTATAAAATGTTAGAAGTAAACGTTGCATAAGACGTTTATAAAACGTCAATTGCAAAACGTTGTATCAAGGTAAAATTGTAGACTCCAGATTTCGTTTATTGTACGTTGTTTTGGACGTTCATGGACGTTGATAAAACATTTACAGAACGTTGAGAATTAACGTTGTTGAAACGGTAGAATAACAGGTTTGTAAAACGTCAGATACAAAACGTTTTTTCAACGTAAAAATGTGGACTCCAGTTTTCGTTTCTGAAATGTTTGTTGAAACATTCAGGAACGTTGTTTTGACGTTATTTAAACGTTGATACAACGTCATCAATATACGTTGCTTAGACCTTACAGTAAGATGATTATTACATGTGTTTGTAAATATTCGCAGTCTTTATAATGACTTTTTATGAACCTGATTGAAATGTTGCCAATAATGAAATGACCTCCAAATAACGGTTTCAGACGTTGGCTGTTCTGAGTGTCGTTTCGATGTACATTACATGCATGTGAATAAGTATCTTCGAAAACACTCTGAAATTGTTCTTCATTAAACCTACAAGTGCCGATAATTCAAATTTCTAAGCTTTAAAAGATTAAGTTGTATCGGACTAAGCATAAAAAGGTTCAAGATTACTGATAAATCAGAATAAGACGGTAACTTTTCTCTTAATCATATTGTTTCACCTCTTAAACGCAAAATTTTAAAAAATGTTCAAAATATGAAAATGGTTTAATGACAAGTATTCTTGAGATTCCAGTTCAGCGTACTATTCAAAATCAGAGTTACTGCAGTCACGGATTGCCAGTAGAGTCTCAACACTTTCTTGTGGAGTTAAAAATAATTAAAAACGAATGAATACAATTTCACTCAAATGAAATGTATATTTGAAGTTAAATTGAAGGTATATGGATGCTTGTTTGGAGGAGCATTAAATTCTTAAATAGTAACAATAAATCTGGGTCGAAGTTATACTAATACTTTAAGTTATACTTTATACCTCTCTAATTCGAAATATTTGGGTGAAAACACCTAAAGCAATAGATTAACATGAGCATTGTTTTCTATTCTGAGGTCACATATTGCTTAATCTATGCTTAGTATCAAAGTATTGAAATGTTATAATATTGTCGATTTATCATTAATTTTGATGGAACTTTTTGCTATTTCCATGGTGATTAGTATACTTTAAATCATTTTAAGTTCATGTTGTTGCTGTGACCTGAGGCGAGTCTAGCTATAAGTCTTATATCACATATTAAATGGGGAGGGGGAGGGAGTGGGAAGCCCTTTAGCCTCTAAAAATATATGTAAACTTCCTTGGTTCAAAATAAAAGATGTTTGGAGCTAAGTTTTACATTTTAAACAAATTGAAAAAGAGTTTTGACCCTTCATCTGTTAAATATGTAACGTCAAAAAGTGGAGATAATTGGTTGAAACTAAAAATATGCGGTCCAAAATGAAAGATTTGTGTTCCAAAATGGATGGTTTTTGGTCCAAAATGGAAGATTTCTGTTCTATATTTGAAGATTTTTAGTCCTTAATTGAATATGTTTGGAGTCAAATTGTAAATTAGGTTGCAAAAATTGAAGATTTGTTTTCTGTAATTTGCCAAAAGACGTCACCCCCCCCTCCTCTTTAGTAATGCCATTTACATCAGCATATTAAAAATGTAATAAGCATAATAACAAAATGAAAGGTTTAACTAAACCATAATTCTACGTAATCGCAGTAGGAAAAAAGTGTAACTTTAGCAATTTTAGCCTGGCTGATCTTGACGGTCTTTTTATAACATATCAAGTGGATTATATACTACTTTTCAAAAGCATTGAATAAGCAAACAGACTTAAAAATGGGCTGAAAAGTGAATACTCTACTTTTGTAATGTGCGCGCTGTGCAGGTGTTTCAGCGCGCCCTGATTTTCACATCAATACATGCAACTTTTTTTTATAGTGATTTGAGGATTAGTGTATGAAGCTTCCGCTCTGAATGAAGAAAAAGAAAAACACGTAGGTCTAAACATAAAATAGAATAAATGTATCATATATATGCATTACATGTGTGCATTGCCGCCTTCTTAAGTAACTCGAGCTACTATTAAGTTTTAGTTAGACAAGCTAAGTGTTATGCTGCCTGCTTTAGACTCACAGTGAAAGACGCATTTTTGGCACCAAGGCGATCTACCACATTTGGCGGAGCTCAAAATTGTTTTTTTCATATTTCAAATTTAATAAATAAATTGATTTAATTAATAAGTGTCAGTTCTAGATTAAATTCAAAATGAAATTATATTAGTTGTTCTGCTCCTTAAAGTTTCAAAGAGTAAGACCCGATCTGATAAATAACCAGGTCGGGTCAGATTGTTTCTCTTTATTTTCTTTATTCTGAAAACATTAGTTGTTGTGGAGTTGGTGCTGAGTATCATATTAGCAATGGATGAAGTCCTTATTGTGTGGTTATTTTAATTAAGACAAAGTGGTCTCACTATTTGCTACAGTAAGTGTGTGGTTATGATTTGCTGGAACAAATTTTTAAGGAGAAGGACAAGTCATGATTATGAATTTTTGTAACATAGGACAATGTCTACAACAGAAAAATGCACATATTTGAATAATATCATTATGCTCTCTTTTGATTCACTGGTAAATATGCGGTGCGTCGTGAATGTAGAAAACATAAAGACAAATTGAAGCAAACAATAAGGGAATTAGACTTTCATTTATAGTTATCATTGGCAATTTCAGAAAATTTCACACCGCTAACTACGCATTGAGAACTTTGAGTCGAAGCGATGTATCGTGGGTAAATTTATCTCCCAATCTGATGAGGGATCTGATGAGGGATTTTCTCCCCGATGTATTGCAGAGTTCTGACAAGTAATAAGAAATCGTTGAAATAAGAGAAGTAGACAGCACATATACGCTGCCTCAACTTTAAAGGCCGGATATCGCATTAACATGGATAACGTGTCAAAAAGTCTGTTAATCGAAATATTTACACAGAATACCAATAAGCCAATCAATTACCGCAGCGTAATTTGAAATATTTTTGCTCGAACTTTCTTCAGGTGGTTTATTATGAATATACTTAATAGATTCTTTTCTCTCTTCTCTTTACGACTTTCTGACATATCCCATGGTTTTCAAGCCATACAAATGCAGTACAAAATATGATAAAATACATAACAATTTTGAGAATCTGAGGTTAAGACATCACGACTGGTCCGACTTCCGTCGTTTCTACACAAATGATACCGAAGCTTAAACTTCGATATCTCCTTAACGGAATAAGATTTTTGAATGCTTTATTCACTATTCTGATTCTTTTGAAGTCCTCTTTTACATCAAATAGACTTCCACCAATACTGAACTAATCATTTAATTTGATTATTCAGATAAATGTACTACGTTATTTTCTTTCCTTTAACATGTTGTTGAGGTCGGGTGATAAGTTCTACAGGTTTAAAGTTAAATGGCTACATGGCAATGACACATGACCTTTTAAATATAATAATATTATATCTGTCACCTCCATCATAAGAATATTTGACGAATTTTTATTTTAAAAAGTGTACAAACAATGCTTATCAAATCCCTTCCATTAAACAAAACGTGTCCGGGCCCCGGCGGCCGTCCGCCACTGACTGACATTATTTTCCAATTTCTTTGTTTATTTTGTTGGAATCTTTTTTTGTTGTTGATAATTTCATCGCTTGAAATGAACCATCTAATTTTTTTTTTAAGAGACACAAAGACAATTCGATAAAATGTCATATTAATGTTATTACAACTAAATGACACTAAGAGGTGACGTCATTATCCTGAAGTAGACTTCATTCACAAGAAACTTCCAAGTTTGTTGGGAATTTAATCTAAAACGTCAGTGGGTCACATGTTGTCTATGATGTCGGTTGATCACTGATTTAAGGAATTTAAAGTATGTGGGTGCGCCTTTCAATCTTTTCAAGGACGTCCGGATCAAATTTAGTGGTTCGCGTATAAAGTTAAAGTCTGGCTAATACATACCCAGCTGAAAAAATCCCTTTGAAAATTTCAAAGGGACTCAAAGGGACTCAAAGGGACTCAAAGGAACCCAAAGGGGCTTAAAGGGATCCCTTTGAACATGTTCAAAGGGTTCCAAAGGGACCAATTGTCTTCAAAGGGTTTTTGAATAGACAATATCACCAAAGGTTTTCAAATAGACAATATTTTCAAAGGATTTTTTAAAGGGATTCCTCTTTTAAAAGCCAATTGATTTAAGCAGTTTTCAATTGTAAATATCACCAAAGGATATTTCAAATTGTTTCCTTTTAAAGTGCCAATAGTTTTAGAAAGGGACCATTACTCCAAAAGCTTTGTCGCTTGAAGGATCTTTAAAGGATAATTAGGTCTTGGGTGCTCCATGTAATATGTCAGAGGGGCAGAAGCGTCGCCAGAATGTTGTAAGTAGGGGCACAAACACCGCGTCCAAGCATTCATGCGCGGGAGGGGGGAGGGAAGGGTGGGGGAGCACTTTCATATGTGAGGTGAGGTGTATGTGCCGCCCGAGCAGGTGACGTTTTTTGTATGCTTTTCATAGTGCAGGTGTCTTTTTTTACTACAAAAAAACAAATTGTACTAAAAAAAAGTTGCGTCTTTTTTTAGTAAAAACATTGTCTTTTTTGTTGTGTAGGTCCCACAAATTAGGTTTTACTGCGTTAATTTTGTATTGCTGGTCCATTTTTACAATACTTTTAATGAATACCCATACTGCAGGTATCAAGAATGTTGTAAGTAGGGGGCACAATAAATATTTGAACATTTGAACAACGCGTCCCAGCATTCATGCCAGGGGAGGGGGCACTCCCATATGTGAGGTATATGTGCCGCCTGAGCAGGTGCCTTTTTGCACCATTTTCGAAGTGCAGGTGTCTTTTTTTACTATAAAAAATATATAAAACAATTGTACTAAAAAATATATATTTATATATATTTTGAAAAAAAAGTATTTTTTTCATCATTTTTGTAGTGCAAAAAAATGAGGTTTTACTGTGTTAATTTTGTACTGCTGGTCCATTTTTACAATATTTTTGTTGGATACTCATACTGTAGGTATCACAATTGACTTCCTTTATACTGCAAGTATCAAAATTGTATAATTTCATACTGCACGTACCTAAAAAAACTGTCATACTGTGGGTATGTTTTTCGGTTAGTGCGCTGCATTGAACCCTTACCACTTTTAATATGAAAGTGCCCCCCCCCCCATCTTTCCTCTGGAGCATTTATGGCCACAATGACAACAACAGATGAAAACCTAACCTAAACCTAATTCTAACCTACAAAAATGAATAATTAATTAAACAAATATAAGTTCTTACCTAACTGGATTGAAACACTTGGGTACTGAAACACTTAGTATCTAACAACAGCCGATTTCAGTATGCCAGTTCATGGTAACGATAACTATGTATTGCGCAATGCAGGTCAAGAGGTCAATTGAGACTGTCTTGCCGTAAGCATCACTGACACTCATTGAATAACACCGTTACTTCCCGATTTTTTTCATTCAATATTTGAGTGGATTCAGTGTCTTACATGTATGTAATCTGTACTTTCGAAATCAGATTTTATTTCCCTGAGGGATATCGTGTGGGATGCCATGTGGAACAACTGGGTTGAATGCCATGTGGGACAAGGTTGGGATGCCATTGGGGACATACATTAGGGTGGGATTCCATGTGGGACATAGATATGAACATAGGATGGGGATGACATTTGAGACACATGGATGAAACCATGTAGGATACAAGGATATGCCATGTGGGTCATAGGAGGGATGCCATGTGACACATAGCGAGGGAACCATGTGTAACAAAGGGTGGGATATCATGTGAGACATAGATATGGATGCAATATGGAGCATCTAGGAAAACAGGATGCCATGTTAGAGATAGGAAGGAGCAAAATTTGGGACATGAGGGATTACATGTGGGACATAGGGAGGGACGCTATGCGTGACATAAGAAGGGATGTACCAAATGACATCCCACCCAGATTCCCATATGCCATCAGACCCTATGTACCATACGGTATCCTTCCCTGTGCCCCACATGGTATCATCCCTATACCCCACATGACATCCATCTCTGTCTCACATAACATCCCTACCCATGTGCCACATGTCATTCCCCTATGCCCTACATGGAACCCGTCCTCTGTCCCATATGGCATCCTTCTCCATGTCCCACCCTCCGATGTTCCACAAGACATCCATCTCTATGTCCCACATGACATCTCATCCTAAAGATGTACCAAATGGCATCCCATGCACTCATATGTCCCATATACTATCCCATCCTATGTACCACACGGCATCCTTTCCTGTGCCCACATGGCATCCATCGATGACATTCATCTCTATGTCCCACATGGCATCTCTACCCATGTACCACATATCATTCCTCCATATGCCCACATATATTCCTTCCATTTGTCCCACATGGCATCCCTCTCGATGTCCCGCATTCATATGTTCCACATGCCAATCCATCCCTATGTCCCGCATGGCATCCATCTCTAGGTCCCACATGGCATGTCACAAAGCTATCCTGTGGTAAAATTAACACAGGGAAAGCTTTGCTTTACTTATGATCGGACCGTAACGCGTTGATTGTAATTATCACTTGACCTGACACCACGATCAGTTCCGGGCATGCGCGTTCGTTACCATGAACTGGCTTATTAATTACCGGCCCGGCAGCGTCTTTTTTTTCTGCAGACCAGAATTGCCATTACAGATTTTTTCAGCCTATCATATACAAGAATGACGATGACGTAATTAAATATGAATATTCATATACAAGTTATGATATATCGTCTGACACAATAATTTGGGACTTAGTATTTCCATGACCGCGAGTGAATAACATTACTTTGCCGGAAAACAATGGAAAAAACCTGACACTACAGATATGGCACAATATAAAATGTGTTACGAAGCGAATCCGCCTTTGAATATCGAGGAAGTACTTAACAATATCTCGGTAAGTGGTGTTCTGAGTAAAGTTCTAACACTCGCTCCTTGTATGAAAATTAAGACATAATTTATAAAGTAGTAGTTAAGCGACTTTTCCCTGCATTAACACTTTCCCTTGATACGGGTTGGGTTGTAGGTACGGAGTTTTTGGTTAGTGTGTACAAATCAAGGTGGGGCTTATTCGCAGGGCAGTGATTACATATACCCTAACCTAAAACCTAGCCCCAACCCTAACCTTATTCGCAGTGCTGACTTGAGATACTGTGTGGATATTTGCAGGGCTGCCCTGCAAATAATCACTTTAAAAAATCAAAAATGTATAGCGATAGTTCTCACGTTGTATACGTAGATCTTCAAGCTGTTGTATATGCGTGAGATAATTCGCACTAGTTGTAGGTATGCCTAGGCCTATTACGAGTCCATGCCCAAACAGACTTTTGTTTAAGTTGTAGGTGAGTTTTATCCTTTTTGAACATTTACCTCTAAGTCCCGACTTTCCTTTTTAGACGGAGTGCGTAGTCGTAGTGAGTTAAAATTCTTCTTTAATTCAATTCTTTTTTAATTTAATATTTATTTTCAAAACTTGTAGAACCTGTATAGTTTCAAGAATATATGAAACAACATATGCGTGATGAACTTGTAAATATAGTTATTTATACATGTATAAAGACACATTATTGAAATATCTAAAAAGTCCTGATTTTCCTTTTTTGGACGGACTGCGTAGTCGTAGTGAGTTTCATAAAAAGTGCTTAGAATTTTGAAACGACTCTGCCGCACTTTTTGCCACACTATGATTTTATTTGAAGTAAGCGTCAATTTAGAATCAGAAGTTCCATAAAACCAACAAGTAACAAGTAAAATAAGTCAACGTAGGCATAATAGCATTAGCCTAGGCCTAATAATGACATAACATCTCACATACTATCACCACTATGTACTCCATGCATACATTACATACTATACAGGCTATAGTATACAGTCCTATGTTATAGGACTAAATAGGCCTATATTAGTATCATAATTATTAATACTAAATAAGCCCCAATTTGTAATACAAGTATGGAATGTTGTCATTGCTTTACTACATAAAAATCTGAATTGATATAACTAACGGATAAAATAATCTCTGCCACTTTTACATTCCTAATGCACACCCTGACTTACTGTATACTGTTGGAAGCAGCAATGAAAAAATCCACTGTTTACAAGCAGGAGGGAAATTACAATTTAATGGGGCCACTTCTCCATGCTTCTGCTAATGCCAACCTTGAAATTTATTTTATCCACTTCTGACTTTGACAGTGATTTGCAGTGTCAGACCTCCACTTGAAAAAATTTTCAGAAAATTTCAGGGTATACATTATACTTATAATACTGTAAACAAGATACTATAGACCATAGAAACTAAAACTAGCCATTCAGTGCAAGATGTTCTTATTTTTCTCTTTTCCCAGAAAACTATATAACTTGCAAAACAGTACAAATACTGTATTTGTGACTACAAAGAAGAAGGACCAGAAAAGTTCTCACTCACGTTAGGTATAAATACCAAGACTGAAGAAGAAGCCAAGGAGTGGTTTGTGATGTACACAGAGAAGTCCCTGACAACAATGCGTGTATGTCGAACTTTTCCTGGTTTTGGACCAACAAATCTCTTTAAGGTGATAGTGGAAGCTTGTTTGCTTTTTTGTTTTCCAAGGGTTTACTGTACGTCCTTACAGATCTCCCAAAGAAGTATAAACGTCCAAACATCTCAGCCTTTTTAGAGTACCGTTGTCAAGATGCACTATTTGGAGATCCACTCACTGGGAATCAACATCTTCAAAATGTCTGGTTCCACAAAACCCATTTGTTCTTGTGGCTCTGCTGATTTTTCTATCTCTCATATTTTACTTTCCTGTCCATTAAGCAAAAGTTCAGAGACACCCTCTCTCCAGCCCTTACTATTAAAGATTTTTCTTTTTATCATTATAATTCCTCTATGAGTATTCTTCGTTTTATCTGTGACTGTAATTTGTACAACAATATCTGATCACTTTCTTCTAAACCTTTACCCTTTTAACTTTTACCCTTAACCTTTTGTTCTTAACCCGCTCTTAATTGGCACTTCATAACATTGCTGTTGGTGTGCTGTTAAACCAAACAAAAACGAAACGAATCAAAATGTTTTTTTTGGCTAAAAGCCCTTCTTATTCACACATTGCCTTCAAATGGTGCACAAAAGTTTTTAACTATAAAACTAGTCTTTTTTGTTGTATATTTCTAAGTTTATTACAACATTTTATTCTTAAATTCTGGTATATAATATCAGCTACCGAAAAGTTTTATAAACTTTTGTATTTTGCTAACACATGTCTACATAGCACTGATCATTCTATATTTTTTAAACTCAAATGATAGATAAAAATGCATGTGTTAAGTTGATTTTTACTACATTTTTCAAGTGTAATTAAGATTGATCTGCTTTGTGGCAGTCATTGTGCTATTAATTTATGAAATCTTGATATATTATGTTTATTTTTTATTTAATCTTGAACCTTGCAAAGAATTGATTTTATAACAAATAACTGTGTACTTGTGCATATATTCTGTCCAGTGCCCACAGTCATAAATCAGTCCAAGATTTTCACATGGAAATTACAGTAGATAGTGACTGACCATGTACTGCAGCATTGCCAAACTTTAGCCGGAAAACACGATTTTCATGGCTGATTTTAGACAAATTTTGATGACTCATTTCGCAAGAATAGTCATGGACCCTTAAATAACTCAATCTTAAAAATAATAATCTTAATTCATAAATATTAATTTTGGGTGCAGTAAAATATTAAAAATAATTATTGATGGCTTTGTTATAATCATGCACATGCATATTAGGGAAAGATCCTGTGCACAAATTTCAAATAAAAAAAATCCTGTAACATTTTGGGATTTATATATCTCATGATGGAAGGAGGAAAATTTTATGTTTCAGTTTTTTCGAACACATTGTTTGTGCATGATATACAGGTATTCAGCAAAAATAAAAAGAACAGAGTCCAAACCTAACTAGTATTATCATTTGTGCCATTAAACCGCACTAACTTTTGATTCAGAAAAAAAAAAGGGTTTTGACATTTTTTATGACAGATTTCTATTATAAGATTATAAGATTTAAAAACATTACATGAGGAACTCAACAGAAAACAAAACTTTTTTGTCGGCAGTCTTTCGCAGCTTGAGCCTAATTATCTTATTTAACTTGTATTAAATTTTTATTAGCATAATATGGGCTTAACTAATTGTAACATATGTTTTTAATTGTTAGTATTTGTCCGTGTAATTGTTTAATTAAACTTTCATGTGCCTCTATTTTTGTATTAGCTGGCGTGTTTCAAAGGAGCTTGCTTTGTTTGGGTGGTCCCTTCCTCCTTGTACAAAGAAAAGCGCTACTAAAATGCTTCTGTTGCTTGCTGCTTATATTAGGCGGTGTGTATAGCATGCTTGTAAAGTTTACTAAAAATTATACTCATGGGCATAAGAGTTTTATATCAATCTTTTGTGATGATATATTTTTCAAGTTGTGATGTGAGTGTTTAGTTCTATTCTGGTCTGCAAAAAAAAAAAGCGTCTCATGGGCATACAAATTTTATATCAATCTTTTGTGATGATATATATTTTAAGTTGTGATGTGAGTGTTTAGTTCTAGGATGGCTATTTTACAAATTACTTACCTACCATACTCATTTATGCTATAACCTTGTTATTGTATACATACATATTTTATTATTTAGTAGCCGAGGGGCTACTATCCATAAAAAAGAATCTTATGTTTTGAAATGTGGAGCTTCATGAAGATGTTAAGGAATTCCATATACAGAGCTCAAACTTTACCAGTTTGTACTCACAGGGTTGGCAGAAGCAATGTTGTCCTCAGTATTATCAAAAGGAATAAGCTGAGGTTCTATGGGCACATCACACGTCAGCAGAACACTCTTGAGAAAATGACGCTATAGAGGGAAGTGCTGAGGTTGGACGGTCAAGAGGCAGGCAACGTTTGGCTTGGCACGAAAATATCAAACACTGGAATGGGCAAAGGACAGAAGTCAATGGTATCTTGGGGTCATCGATGCTCTGAGAGAGTATGGTACATGAAGAAGATGCCATGGGGCACACACTTTGATTGAAATTATTTGATAACCATTGGGATAACATCTATTTCAATACTTTGGGCGATGAAAAACTGCTAAAGCTGCAAGCCTGTCGCGTTCCACACTGCACTCTGTGCCAGTGAGGCCCAAACTCAGGCTTTGTCCTTGACCCCATCTGAGCCCTATAACCGGTTCTTGGTCCGACTAAGGCCCCTAATTAAGCCAGTCCTGACCCCACTTCGGCCCTTAATTTAAAATCCCCACCCCCGTTCTCTATCATTAGGTAAGCACAGGACCGTACGCAGCAACTCAGGCGCTAGGATTGTCTTTTATTTCGGAGAAGCAGCTCCAGGTCTAATTACTCCATTTTTCAACTGAATACACAGTACTGAATGACATGCCAGTTATCTCATTGAAACCATATTTATTCCAAATATGATTTGAATAAATAAATTTAATTATTTCTACCAAACTTGTGGCTCGTTTTTGTTTGTAGATTTCTGTGTTTAATTTGACAAAAGAAGACACCAACTTTATAAAGATCAATGACTTAACTTAATTTTGTAAAGAACTAATTGTCAATAGCCTGGTATATTACTTCATCCACTCAGTGCTTTCGATATCTGGAAATTTAATCAAGGCCTTTCCTGTTTAATGGCCCCAGGCTAAAATATCAATTAGCAAGTTGGAGCCAACAGGTTCAACAAATTTGCGCTCCCAAACATCAAGTCAGACCTATTAAATTGTTTGACCGCACTAACCCTAAGAAACTATTATTCACTTAATTCGAGGGAAGGTTGCCATGAACATGTTTTCAGTGACAAAAACTTTATTTTACTTAATATTTCTGCATCATTTTGGTGACTCAATGCAATTAATCATTTGGGTCCTTTTTGTAACCTCTTTTATACAGAGAAGAACGTTTAGCGAGTACTCTCTCTTCGGTCTCAGCATAAATCTTAATCCAGATCGGAAATGCTGCATGTCCAAAAGATTCAAATATGTTTAATCCTTAATGATGTGATGATGATGTTTTACAATTAAATGTTTTCTTTGAAAATTAGATTATGTATTAATTAAACTTATAGTTCTTTTTTATTTGTCCAGAGCTTGTATTACAAAATCTACCAAGCCGCTTATGGAGGTAAAGGTGGAGACCAACTGATAGTTGAGTTGGAAGCCTCTGTAAAAGTGACAAATGAAAGTCAGAAGGAACCCGTTATTCAGATGAAAGTGACCACTGACAAGCAGCTTGTTGTTGCTATTTTGTCTCCTCTGGTGAAAAGAGTTCTATCAGAGTTTAAACAGAGTGGTGAAATCATCTTTCTAGATTTGTCAGATAACATGGATTGACATAATCTCCGTGTATTTTTGCTGATGACACATGCCTGTACCAGTGGTTTTCCTCTTGGTTGCCTCATCACCACCAGCGAGTTAACAGACACTATTACAGGAGCCCTCGAATTATACAAGTCCATGCTTGGAGATGGAACATTTTATGGCAGAGAAAACCACAACTCTTCATGACTGATGGCAGTGAAGCCGAGACGGGTGCTCTTCAAAGAGCTTTCCTAGTTTCTGAATGCATTCTATGCGCATTCCATGTTCTGCAGGCTTTGTGGAGATTGTTGTGGGACTCTAAACACGGGATTGCAAAAAAAAATAGGCAACATCTATTCGGTCTTGTAAAGGCCATGCTGTATGCGGAGGTGGACGAAAAGCTGCAAGAAAATTACGAGTACTTACTCACTAATCCCACAGCTAAGAGCTACACAAACTACCTCGATCATGTGAATCTATGAGAAAAGACACACTTGGGCCCTTTGCTACCAAGCAAAACTTCCTGTACGTGGCAACAACACAAACAACTACTGTGAAGCAGGAATGAGGGTCCTGAAGGATAAGATTCTCAACCGCACAAAAGCCTTCAACGAGATCCAACTCGTAGACTTCCTGTTCACACGGATGGAGGCATACTATGAGAGGAAGATAGTCGACATTTCAAACAATCGACTTGATGTTGCAAAAACATCACGCTTCATGCCATATGATCCCAAATATCTTTGGATGATATTGTACAATTAACACCCACGCTGTTTAAATAACAAGTACCAGAAATAGAGATGTAAAGTATAGTGTTCATATGGACATTGCTATGTGCACATGTTATGTTGGCCAAACAGGCGCTCCCTGTAAGCACCAAGCTGCTGTATTAAAGAAGTTTGATGTGACGTCTTGCAATTTTTTGCCTATCAGCAATCCAGCAGAACGGAGCAGACTCCATTATGTTGATATAGGAGTACACTTACTGGTTTTCGTGTCTGGTTGACCCAGCGCAAACCAGTGCAACTGTTTCTACGAATGTTGAGGCTGGTACAAACTCCACAGAAAATGGATCTCGTGCTATGGAGGACTTGGATACCGGTGAGACAGATGTATCAAGTGACCTGGATACCGGGGACAAGGAGACAGCAGAGCTTATAGAAATTGATGAAGATATTCAGACATTCTCCAATGTCCTTGAGTTTTTAAAAGAGAGAATCGTGGAGAAGTTGAAATCTGAAGCCGCAGTGCTTTATCACCCAGCAGTAAAAGCATTTTAAAGAAGTACTGGGATGTTGAAAACCGACTCCTCTCTGGTATCCGCCTTATCTACTTTTGGTCGATATTCACAAACCCAAGCAAAGGCAAAGAAGAACAACAAACTTGTTGGGCTAAAGCGTATCAAGGTTCAGCCGACATTAATTGCACGTCGAAAGAAAATGCATGTGGGGGGCAGAAAGGCAGATCAAAGGGGCAGGCCAACCAAAGAATCGCGCACCATGGAACATGGATATTCTCGTAGAGTAGTAGAGCGTGCCCTTCTGCCTTCTTCTGTTACAAGAGGCCGTCGTCCAGCACCCCATAAACTTGCACAATGTGTTTCTGCTTGTTCATCGATTGGAAAATCTCACTAATGTTTGAAATTAAAAGAAAGCCTGCTTTTTCATATCATTTTCAAGCCCCGATTATTAATGTTTCACAATTTAGCAGTCTTTTGATAGAGATACTGCAAAAATTTATCAAATACCTTTCTATAAGTTAAAACTTGCTTTTTGTAATGTAACTGGTTTAATTTCATTTATTGGTCAACATTTATAATATAAATTTTCAGTGCTCAAAATTTATTTGCCCATCTGACAAAGCAATATATAATATCATAAATTTTACTATCGCATAATCCAGTGTGTGCAGATTTGTGTATGGCAAATTTATCATTAACTAGCACAACAAGCTAGCTATATCATTTCTACTAGCCCCTTGGCCCAAACTATTAGCACTGAGCGTGCAGGTTTTTGTTCATTTTGAGCCCTGGTATAAGTTATAAGGACATGTAGTAAGCTTTTTTATAGATTAATGATGGGGCCCTGGTATGGTAGCTAAATAAACATGCAATTATCAAAGTCTGAATCATCAATTGGTTACACAAGTGGAATACGATGAAGATTTTTAGGAAGAAAATTGTGTTTTTTATAATTTAGTGAGAAACTGAACGGCATAACAATTTCATTTTAACCCTAGTAGGAATATTATTATAGAACTTGTACTCATGAAACTAAGCTAGTGATGGATATTATTAAATGTTGTTTTATAATGTACAATACCATATGATATCAGCATAAAAGGATAAGGTGATCAAGTCTGATTTAGTATAAGGTTATTTGTTTCAATTTCTATAAAAGGCTTTTAAGGTGTGCCATCCTTGGCTTTATGAAGCTCTGAAACATGCACACATTTTTACCCCTAAATATCATAAAGGGAGTGATGCTATTATACATGATATAAGTATTATAAAAGTGTATGTGCCTACAGACAGACAGAAGGCCCTATCAATAGTGTATACAGTGGTATATTCTTCTGGTGTTTGTCATTTTTATCTTAAAGGTAAACCTGTTGTTCATGTGTTTAAATTCTCATTTTTAAGCAAAATGCTCTTCAGCATTTATCTAAATTTATTCTTGCTAATTCAATTTAAGGATTTTTAAAGGGGGGATTCCAAGCTTAACAAATTTCAAGAAGTTATTAAAGGGCTTGCCGATTGGTTGAAAAGTGCATACTTCATGCATGGCAATCATCTTTTTTTGTTGGGGGGGGGGGGGAACTTCCAGCTTAGGATATGAATTATAAGCAAATTACGGATCAAGAGGGGATCCGCGCCGATAACTGACAGCGTGGGGCTCTTGTCCCTGTTCATGGAGCAGATTCCAGATACCCTGGAATCCCCCCTTGGATCCGCACCTGATAACTGAGAGCGTGGGGCTCTTAATGTCTCTCTTCATGGGGGTGTCTCATTAACCGCCTGATAATTTGCCACCCCTAGGGAGGTATGTGTTTGAAGGGCTCTTTGTATAGCTAGATGTTTTGCTGCATGGGGATCTGGACACTTTTTGGCTGGAGGATCTGTGAAATTTTTCAATCTTTGGACGCTTTACGCCCCTAGCTCTCCTTGGCTGTATCCCTTTCTCCTCGCTAGTGGGCCCTATATAGCCTTCAAGTTTACACTGGGGAAGCGTGCAACATGCATCCTAGTTTCTGGTTATGCCTTTGCAATTTGCACAAACATGACGTAATGACAGCCAAAAGCACTCAAAAGGGCTAGTTTGAAGTTTTAAATCTTAGTCATTTTCACTCAAATAATTTGACAGTTGCAAAATTTACTTAAAAAAAACCCTATACATTAATCGTAGCATATATATATATATATATATATATATATATATATATATATATATATATATATATATATATATATATATATATATATATATATATATATATATATATATATATATATACAGCAGTTTAGATGGTGTCTGCCAACATATATGAATATGCAACGTTGAACATCCTAATGTTGTATATTATTATTCATATTTAATTACGTCACCGTCATTCTTATGATTGGCTGAAAAAATCTGTAATGGCAATTATATTCTGCAGAGAAAAAAAACGCGGCCCGGCAGACTTCACGCGCGCAACCGGTCGAATTGAGTTGTTAGGCCTACGTCATTGGCATTTTCAATCATTTTAAAGCAAGCTTACTCAATTAGAATAATTATTCATAGTATAATATTATCACAAATAATTATATTATCAAAAAATGGTTATTGAGATGTTTAAATTAGTAAAAAACAGATTAATGTAAGAGAAATGATTCATCCATTTATTAATATTCTGTACTATGTTCCCGCGCTATATTTGACGTCGACGCGGTATATACTGTCAGCGTTTAACTGTTACCGTCTGAGCTGAACCAAAGAGCGTGACGTCATCAATAACTTCACACTCTCTGGCTGAACGTTAACTTACTGACTTACCGTACCTGCTGACGTCTGCCTGTTAACGCGTACGGACATGACGAAAACGAATGCAAGTTACATGATAATTCTTTCTTCAAGTTCAACTTCTAACAAAAAAAAATTGAAACTGTTTGCGTACGTTTGGTATATTGAAGACACCATTAAAAAAATCGAGCCAGTAGCTCATATTAAAGGATTCCAGCCTAAAAATGGCAACATTTTTAGATCCTTAAAAAACCCACTACTTAGTACTAGCCTAACACAGTTAACGTTAGGCCTAATTTAACGTTAAATCACCCAAGAGAAGAAGAAGATAAGGATGGTGACTACCAAGGGCGTAGGAAGCAAGAGGGGGAGGAAACATGGGGAAACATGGGGGGGGGAGGGAAACATGGGGAAACATGGGGAACAAGGGGGTCTTTAGCCCCCAGTCAAAATTTAGGGGGCTAAACTATGCTTTAGCCCCACTTCTCATAAACGAAAACCCCTTATAAGACTTATTTATACCCACTTTAAATAATATAAGTTTATAGGATATTGTCATAGGTTCCAATTTCTTCGATTATGTTGATAAAAAAGGTAACGTAATTTCGATGGAGACTTTTTCTTCTTAGCACCCTCATAGTCATTTTGAGCTGATCGAAGCTGTATTAAACATAACATTTGCGTGCTACCGCAGATCCCAAGTGCGGGCAGCATACTTTTTTTTTTCTCCCAGCAGTGTTTAGGGCAATTTGCGTTTATTCCGTTGAAAATTAGTCAGTGATTTAAAAGGATTTTCAAGTGATATCAATGCAAATTGTCCTAAGCACTCCTGGGAAAAAAAATTACGCGTGCGGGCATCTGTGACACCTAATGTGTTTGTACCGTTGTACGTACATAACAAATCATACGTACCGTTGTACGTGCACTCATGTTTACTGCCGGTAAAAGTGATGGCAAGCATGAGTGGTCAAAAACACCAATCGAGTTTGAAAGACTTCTTCCGAAAGAAGGTCAGCAAGAATGTCACTTGTTCATTCTTTTTTGGAAAAAAAAAGAGAAAAAATTCCCAAAGCGCCAAACATGCGCATAAAACCATGCCAAAAACGAGGCTTCTAAGTGGGGATAGGGGTCAAGGTCCTGGAGAAATGAAGCTTCAGCCCATCCAAGAAAAAAAATGTTCCTACGCCACTGGTGACTACTACGACGTGAGTAATTCCCGTGAAATGAAAATGTTGTTGTGATCGCAGGCAATTTTCTTGTGTCGAGTGGTCAATGAATTATGAATGATAAGATGGGGTACCGGATGAATACGTTAGTACTAACAAATTACTACCTAATGCTAGGCTAGCATCAGTCAAGTTTCACGACGCAATGTGAAACTACAGATTTGATGACTTTGCGATTTGCAAGCATGCGCACTTCCTATTTTCATAACTCACAACTAAGTAAAAGTGTGACAAGGGCACCCTTTAAGAAAGCTGTCGTGGCATTTTTGTATGGATATGCCATTAGTAATACAGACAGCAGTGGACTATGCCTCCAACTCGCCTCCCCAAATTCTGTGGAAGCTATAAATATAATTAACTGAAATATCAAATGAACCATGTGTGGCATTTTTTTGCAATCGTATCAAGTTATTTTCAATTTTGGACCAAAGCTTTTACAGTTTTTACCAACAATCCTCCAATTTTCGACCAAACATCTTTCAGTTTGGCCTCAAAATCTACAATATTGACCTAAAAATCTGTACTTTTTGAAAAAAAACCTAACAATTTCAGGCTTTATCAAAAATGTCAATTTTGGACCAAAATTTTCAAGGGCCACAATCTACAATATAGAACCAAAAACCTTTGGATACGGAGGTTAAGTTCTTATTATCAGGGCCATGCGCGTAATGGGAGCCATAATGAAAAGTGTTGACATTTTAAACTTTTTTTAACTTAGGATATTTTAGGTTACAACTTTTATTAAAGATATATCAAACTTGGTATATCCTAAGCCCAACGTTAATATTATTCATTTGTGTTGTATTATCTTTCATATTAGACCAAAATTATGCGATTTAATGAAAATTTGAGTGAATTACGAGATGATAAAAATGATATAAAGGAGCTTGAAGCCGTGTGAAATTTTTAAGACATGAATTTGCGTTGTGTGGGATGTGAATTTGCGTTGTGTGTAATACCGGGTGGGTTTATAAAAAACATGACTGCATGATACGTTGTTGATAACTGGAATCTAATATTTGCCAAAAAAAAAGGACAATATTTTAAAGCTTTTACTGATAGCATAAATTTTGTGCACTTGGGAAAGAAAATGGCGAAATCTTTATTAAAAAAACGAGAACTTACCTTTAAAATTTGTTTGAAGGTGTCACTAAATTTCTCATCTTTGTAACGGTGATGGATAAAAACAAACTTTTCCATGAAAGAGTCAAGCGATAACAAATTATAACAAAACTCGAGCGTTTGTTTAAGTTTGAGGGTCTCCTAATTTCGTACATCTAATGGCACACTTTAGCTTTTGCTTTTATCCATTAGGAAAACTTGAAGGTCCTTTAAAACAGTATGCAAAATCTTCTTTTCAAACAATTAATACAGTATATAAAACATTGAAACGTAAAAAAAAGATCAAAAATCACTCTTCCGAAGTCTTTACAATAGGGGCATAAGTTTAACAAGCAATTGCACTAAAACACATTCTGCATAGCTTATTTTTAGTGATATCTAGTAAAAAGAATCTACCTAGACCTTGTGCATTAAGACTCACATATTATTCATTTGATTAAGAATACTGTAAGAAAATATAAATTTTCACACCTATCGTGGGACGGAAATGAAGTTTTGTAACGTCATAGCCTTAAGTTAAAGTTTAAGCTCTTAAATATTCATCAATTTTGAACCCAATGTGACCTTTGTTTATACTTTTTTTATAACTTAGGCCATCATTACATAATAAAACGTCCTTTATCCTAATGTCAGTGACAACAGATGGATGTGTGTGTGTGTTCGAGTGAGAAGAAAAAAATCTGTTTTATTGGCTCAACTGGACCAGTAATTTTTGAAAGGAAAATATCTTTTAGGATGTGAGTTAGCCTATATTGCACTTAATGTAAGAAATATTGGTCTCCTTTACCCCAGGAAGCGTCATTTTACGATTTTGAATGTAACTTTTAGCTCGTAAGTCCGATTGTTCGAAATTGGTTGCTAAACTAGGTGGAATGGAACATATTACGTGGTGCACGAAATTATGGGCTGCACGAAATTAGGTTCAGTTACTATACTTGAGCTTTAAGTTTCTGATGATTTTTTCACTTAAAAACAATTTTTATTTTCATTTTTAAACATGCTTATTTTAAATGCAATTGCAAAAACGCAAGCGATGTTTGAAAGAGAATTTTCTTATCTTTTAAAATGAAACATAATGATGCCCCATTTACACGGCAAGCGACCTATGATTTCGTAATTGCACCGAACTTGCGTTTTAACAGTTGTAAACAATGCCGTACTGTTTGACTGTAGGCCCTAGCTGGAATTCCCGTATTTCGAAGGAAATTGATATTATATTGCCTTTTCTAATCGTACGTAATGTTAGCATAACTTACTTATATTGAAGTAAGCTTAATTGAATGATTTATCAGCTGGTTTTAGAGTAATTTAAAGCCGATGTCGGCTGGGAATTCAGCATGCAGAACTGTACAGTTCTTTCGTAACTAACGTGACCAACGTAGGGGTGTAATTTACAGATGAATACACTCAGACTGTCAAGACTGTGTGTCACAAGTATCACTAATGCTGGCAGCCATTTTCGACTGGAATCTGTAGTGTTGGCCTGTTATGATGAAGTAAGCTTTCCAGTATTCGGTCATCCGGGCATTTTGAACATCCGGGACATTTTATCTGCGAAAACATGGAATGATTTGTGCACAAGTGAGAACCATGTTTTTAGCCTGCGTACGCACGATATAATGTTATCAAACTGCAATAATATCGTTTCTACGATATTTCCACCAAATTGACAACACTTTCCTGTACAAATGCCAAAGCAAAAGTAGAGATTTGGCATTTAAAGATGACCGATTTTAACTAGATGTAATAATAAACTGCTTTGTTTTCACCGACAAACTGGTTGATAAGCTTTATGCACTTGTCAATTGTATGACTCACCCCTACACCCACCGGACAAGGTGCGTCATTGCACCAAAATGGGTAACCAAAAACATGCACATTGACGCACCCCTCAGTCACTTAGGTGACTGACATTTCTTTTAAAAGGACTTACTCCAAATCACTCACCTCAGTACAAAGTGAATAGGTCTGAAGTAAATTAACTCACCCAGAGTTACAGACTGTGACTAAAAACCAATCAAGTAATTATTTCATTCCATTTGCTTTCATTTATTAGGTACTGCTGATAATTTGCAGAAGACTTTAAATCACACCAAGATGAAAGTGCCAAAGATCTTGGACAGCTCAGTTGAGAAAAGTGAAAGTGAGGATGAATGTTTTTGTGTTCGTGCTAACACTGAGATGGTAAGTACTTGTGAATGTATACAGATGTAACGGAGAGATAGAGTTGCTTACGAACACATAAGTTTGTTTCTGATACTCGAGGACAATGTATAACCCATGGCTACATCTGAAAACTAGTGAAACTCGGAACTCCACTTTGCAGTAAAAGTTCTTTTCCCACAGGGTTTCAGGTTTTTGTAAATAGTAAAGTTATCCTTTCTGCATTTTGCATATTTTGTTGTCTGGCAGTATGCTAACTTGTAAATTGCTCAGGGAGTCTTAGAATCAGACGAGTCACATGTCCTTGCTGAGCCACATGTCCTTGCTTGAGCCACACTCATGAGCCACAGCACATCACTGTGTGAGCACTGTGCCAAGTCTATGGTAAGCCACTTGAGCCACATCATTATATAAGATGTTTGTCGCAGGAACAGATAAGTCAGTTGTGAAGAAGTTACCAATCCAGTCAGACCAGAGATATACTCAGTATCAGTCAAACAAATATTGTAAATAGTGTATATAGAGAGACAGAAAATAGACGCTACCAGAATAAAAGATCCAATCTTGATATCATTATTTGCTGCCTGATATTAACAAAGCTCTGTCCGTTACACTGTTCTTTAGACTTAAACTGTTTCGTAAGTTCTAGTGCCTTCATTGTCGATTCATTTTGGGATATGAAAACAATTAGAAAATGACAAAGTGAGTTTAAATGTTTTGATATATATTTTTTTAGTTATTTATTCAACCAAAGATAATATAACAAAGAAATGTATTGTTCATCTTTCTTTGGCTGTAGCTTGACAAACAGGCAGTATACGAATACGCTGCTGCTTTTTTTTTGTTCGACTTTCTTCCAAAACTGCTAACTGGTACAGCCTGAAATTAGGAAATATGTATTTGAAAGAAAGGACAAATATCAATTTCTTAACAATACATTTTAGAAATTAATATTGCTGATATTTATGGAAACAAGGTAAAAAGTTACTAAAATTTTAGATCCCAACATCTACATAATTTTAAGTAGGGCTCGAAATTTTCTTAAGTCAGACCCTGGATGATTAAATTGCTGTCGGACTAGTGAAAATTCAGACCAGATTGTCCATCGGGCAAGTAAACAAATGGGTAAATACATAGCATCTCATCATTGTAACTGTATACTTCAGAAAGTCGGGCTAGTACAAGGAAATCTGGAGAGTTGAAAGTAGAACTACCAAGCCCGATGGCTTAGTAAAATTTAAATGCTAATTTCATGCCTTGACTTCATCCCAGTTTTGCCATAGCAAAATTGACAGGAACTAGTACTTACAGTGGTCTAGTTGTAGGGCCCTTGTCTGAAGAGAATATGGACCTGGGTTTGAGTTTCAGCCAGT
>JAIGNY010001849.1:1095000-1145000 GCA_020152595.1 Chiridota heheva
CCTTAAATAAACCATTTGTAACTCGAAGGCATCCCTTTGGGAGTTGCCAAATGGATTTTCAGCAGTTTAGCCATAAAATGTTTGATACAATACTTCGATTGATAATCTGGTTTGTAAACGTTTCAAACGTAGCATTGTAGAACAGCGTTACAAAAAAAAAAAAAAAACCTTCATACGAAATTATTAATACGTCATCTCTATTACGACGTAATTATAGTACGACATTATTCAGTTATTATGCTATATTACGACATGATTGTATATCTATATCATAACTGTTAAGATTAGAAGAAGGTACGGCCTAGGCCTAACATAACATTAACGGGGGTACACTGATATCCTTCCACAAAGTTCCAAATCACTTAGTCATAGGCCAGGCCTAAATAGGGCTTAACTAACACTAGGCTACTTAAGTTTTACTGGCATAGGAGTAACTAACGTTAGGCCACGTATTTTCTACTGGAATGAGTGCCACGTGTAACTTGTAAGTCAAACCAAGATGTTGGCTTGCGTTTCAGTTTGAACTAAGTGACTGGGAAATTTATTTATAAAATAAAGAGTATATCAATAAAGCAACACTTACCTAGAGTTATTTGGTAAAGTTGTTACGTTTATAATAAAGACACCCTGATAACCTGAGCGCTAATCTAAGGCGATGAGTAAACAGCTGCACGTGTCGTACGCACGCGCCAAAACGTTTTAATTGTATAAGTTTAACTGACATCACGGTATACTACTAAATTAGCATAGGCTTAAGTAGTTATACCTTTGTAAGCAAGTGCCGTCACTGGCAGTGGCGTATCTGGAAAGGGAGGGCGGGGAGAAGGGAGGGAGGGGGGGGGAGAGAGGGGGGAAGGCGGGACAGGGGACGGGGGAACTCTAAGGTGTCCGTAAAAATAAATAAATATTCAATGTACCTAATTATATGTCTAACCGAAAAAATGGAAATTTAATATGAGTTTGAAAACGGATTAACAAGAATAGATCATGTGCAGTGGCGTGTCTGGGGAGTGGGGATGGGAAGGTGAAGAGGAAGGGGGGAAAATGGAAATGGAGGGGGAGGGGAGGGGTGGGGATGGGGAGGGGGAAGGTGGAGGTGGAGGGAGGGATGGGGAGGGACAGGGGAGGAAGGGAGGGGAAGATGAGGGGGAAGGGGAAGGGGCAGATGAGGAGGGAAGGGGCAGGGGGAGGGGAGGGATGGGGAGGGGATTAGTTATTCATATGCCAGTAAAACTTAAGTAGCCTAGCGTTAGTTAAGCCCTATTAGGCCTGGCCTATGACTAAGTGATTTGGAACTTGGTGGAAGGATATTAGTGTACCCCCGTTAATGCTATGTTAGGCCTATGCTGTCAATTTTGGGAAATTTCAAGCAAATGTTGACAATTTTATATAGGTATTATTGATAATTTATTCTCCCAACTGTGAAACAAGCATGCAACCGGGAAGATGAAACCATTTGAGACAGAGGGGGTGTTCCCAAATTCCCACACATCTGTACTGGCCCCTAAACCTGAGTCAGGGGCCCTGAATATGTTTATAGCTGCAGACACTCCTGATCATGTGATTACAAAAATGATATATATCGGGGTTCGAGGCAGGAGCGTATAAATTAACGAACACCCGGGGGTGGGGTTCGATGATCCCCACCCTCTGAAAAAAAAATCAGTTACGTGTGGAAAAATTGCATAAGTTGTAAATAGCCAATCAGAAATAAGCTTCACATTTGGGAAATTTGCTTCATTTGGGATTTATGTTTTCTTTTTCGGGAAAGTTTTGAGAAATGTCAAATTTTAAAGTATTTGCTTCAATGTTAATAAGATTTTCGTCAACCTCATTTTGATGTTAACCATTTCTACCAGGAAGAAAACAAGCTGATGTTTTTCTGGGGGTGCGGGTTTAATGCTTTTACAGGATTTCAAGGGTAGAACTTTTTAAAGGAACTTGGTTTATATGTGAAATGTTCTTTATTCAGGAATTTAAGAGAGTTTTATCGTGAAGATGTGGACATTATTGGTGTCATGTAATTATTTCGTATTAAATATACCTTACATGACAACTTTTTATTATTTATTTATACCGACATTGGATTGCACGTTGCACAATGTAGTTTTCAAACGTCAGCATACATTTAATAGGAACGTTAAAAAATGCTTGAAGACCTTTGTTTTGCTTTAGCGTTGCACTGACTTCGGATTTGCGCGTTGAATGAATACATTTTTCAAACGTTACCTGAACATGATTAACACCTACACGGTGAAAAACGTTTTAAAAATCCATATTACCATATTATATACAATCTATATTTTGCGTTATATTGAAGTTGCATTTGCACGCTGCTCGAACGTAATTTTTAAACGAAACCAAAATATTATTACGAACGTTAAGAAAACGTTTTAAAAACGCTCAAAGCTAACGTTTTGTTTTAAAGTTATACTGACGTTGCATTTATACGTTGGGTGATTTATTTTTCAAACGTTGGCAAAACATTAGTACACCAATCTTATAATAAGGTTTTATATCCAACGTTTTATTTTTCGTTTTATCGACGTTGGCTTTGCACGTTGTACAAACATATTGATCAAACGTAAACAAAACATTAATGTGAACGGTTTTTAAACGTTTTAAAACGTTTAATGGTAACGTTTTGCTTGTAGGTTATACTTACGTTAGATTTGAACGTTGCCTGAATGTATTTTAAAAACGTTGTCAAAACATTCAAACACATACGTAATAATAGCGTTTTGATCTAACGTTTTGTTTTTACGTTATATTGACGTTGGATTTGCACGTTGCACGAACGTATTTTTGAAACGTAAATCAATCTTTATTGCGAACGTTTTTAAACGTTCTAAAAACGTCCAATGCTAACGTTTTGCTTGATCGTGATACTGACGTTAAAGTTGCCTAATGTTGCCTGAACATGTTTTTAAAACGTTGTTAAAGCATTAGTACACAAACTTAAAAATAAGGTTTTCATCCAACGTTTTACTGTGACGTTATATCAACGTTGGACTTTCAAGTTGCACGAACGCAGTTTTCAAACAAATACAAAACTTTAATACGAACGTTTTTTAACCTTTTAAAAAACGTTCAATGCTATTGTTTTGCTTGAACGTTATATCTACGTTGAAAATATACGTTGCACGAACGTATTTGTGGTACATAAACCAATGGCTATTCAGTTTACCTAAGAGCTTTCTTATGCATTTGAGTCTCAATCCGTATTAAAGTAATAGATTTCCAGTATCGGTGGTGAGGTGTTGATTCGTTACCCTTGCTCATTGTACATATTAAATGATGCGTACATAAAACAAAACATTACAAATCAAGATGAGAATGTCATTTTAGCAAATACAGCACAGTAACTATTCGAAACTTTAATAATTTCTCAGAAATTGGTAATATTTATTATTTTCATCTTTCTTCCTTGTTTACTTTTGCAGCGTAGACCTATATTAACTATAGTATGTCTAAACTTTAAATACATGGTCAATTGGATAGCTGAAGAAGAAGACTAATACCATCCTGCTCGATAAAATGTGCGCAGTAAAATGAAGAGGCAAACATGACAACACAATACATCCATAAAGGCCAGGTGTTGTATTAACCATGAAATTGATAAACAACACAATCCAACGTTTGCGAATGATCTTAACGAGGGAGGCTCGTCTCAGTTCGTATATTGTTGGTCTCTGTAAAATTGAAGGATGAGCTTTTACGTCACTTCCGGTTCAAGAGCACACAAGATTCCTGTTTGTTTATAAATGTTCTACATAGCGTTATGTGTGTGAAGATTTAATGGTAGTGCATAACGTTATAACTATCTACAGGAATTGTTTTCCGACGTATCTGTTAAAAAGAAAGACAGTGAAAGATTAGTAAGATAATACTACAATAAGACAATAGCAGTCACTATACAAAAATTACAATAGGCGAAAAACAAAATTCTTGGAAAATTGTTCCGGTTTGAATCGAACCTACAACTATTGGTTCGAAGAATTGCGAGCTCCTTCGCCTGAACCGACTTTGCTATATTAAGCGGTATCAAAACTTGGGGTTTTATTTAGTATAGGCCTATACCGTAAGGGCTAACGAATCGTGTAGCAATATTTCAAATTTCAACCAATCAAACAATTTGAATCGACTTATAAACATTTTGTCCATATGACGATTTCGCCTCTATAACATTTAAACAAATGCTGACGTGCGAATCAATAACTGCCTCGTAAGTGACGTCACTAGTATGAATCATGTTAGCTGGTGATGTGTCGACCAATATTTTGAAACAGATTACTTTTATAATTGTGTAGACAGTCTGAAAAAATGAATAAAACTTATTATTGTGTCATATTTTCGAAATAAGAAATCCACTGATGGGCACAAAAAACAAGTTCATAACTGTCGTCCTATTGATTTATTATTACATTGGTCAGTGTCTACACTCTTAGTTGAGATTGGTCAAATTAAACACGAAAATAGTGAAATTTAATACCTAAAAAGGCTACAGGGAAACCATAAATTATTGATCAAATTAACACGGAAAAACTTGATGACAATAACCAAAAACTGTGTCGAACTGACCAATTTTTATGTTAAAAATTAATCAGAATGATAGTCAACTCAAATGACAAATAAAACGGACCATGCAGCTTCCTCTTAATATTGTGTCAAAGTGGTTTAAATTCGGTGTCAAATATTCATGTTATTCTGGTGCAACAAAACTAATAGAATAAAGCTTACAATATTGATTATTTTCAAAGATAGTAGCCTAGGTAAATTCTTTTCGCAATTAATGGCCATGTAGATGATTAATGAAGAGCACTGTACTTACTGTACAACACTGTATACTGTAATAAAGCTCAATGTAGCCTAACGAGTAGCAAGCCTAATGTTAAGTAGCAACATCTCTTCGTATAAATGCTTCGTTTAATATCTTTGTTATAATTCACTGCATGGTCATTTAATTCCGAAAAGAAATAACAAATTACCTTGAAAAATAATTTGCAATGCTTTCAGGTTGCATTCTATTGGTTTCCTGCAACAAATTTGATAGAATCGACAACCGAAATTGTTGTCGTTCCACAGCTATAGCTTGTTCACTAGGTGTGCGGTGTGAGCTAGCATCCGAGGATGTTTGTTACTTAGCAACAAATCTCTGCCCTGGCCAATCTGAGGCTAATTTGAAAGTACGTCATTATTTGATATTTTTTCCTGTTTAGATGAAGCAGGAGCTGCAGGTATTTTACCTCCATTTCCACGGGAAATTCATTCATACAAAAATGCCATGGCCTGCCCATGGCTATGACCCCGATAGTCAAGAGATAAATTCCTCCCACATCCGATTTTTTAAGAAAAAAAACTATACTCACCTCCTGTATACTGAAATAGACTGTAGGCCGAAGGTCTGAAATTCCTTCCTATTTCAAGTTTCGTAGTCCACATCTTGGGGCAACATGAAAATAGGCTTATTTTGTAGGTAGTAGGTGCCTAATAAATAACCAAAACAATTCCACCAAAATTTCTTGAACGTTAAGGAATAATCAGCAGGTGAAGTCCAGTTGATTGAAAGAGCGCCCTCCATATTGATGTAGTTTTTTTCCTTTTTTTTTTTCTTTTTAGGTGACCACCAACAGCAGGAAATGGACAGATTATGCACCAGAAAGAACCCCGCAGTAGAAAACATAATCAATATTTACTCTGGGGTCATTTGCTAGGTGCATATGCATTCCCCTTCCCCTCCTACCGGACTCATGAAGTATAGTACAGAAGAAACAACAGTTGCTTACCAACTTATGCTAGAATTTGGGGCGAATAATCTGTAGACACAATTAGAAAAGAAGATTATGCAAGCAAGGAGTGATAAAAGTAAAAAGGAAAGAAAGACCTGCCCCCTCTACCCCAGCCTCCCTTACCCCCACCGAAAACTATCAAGAACATTGTTCAATTTGTTGGCAGCAATAAGAAGATAATGTATGTAACAATTGTCAGTATAGGTAAATACAGCCCTTTTCCTGCCAAGCGCATTTGCATCTCCCCCCCCCCTCCTACCACCATCTCAGTCAGGAAAACTGTTCCTTGACGCTTACTCATTGGAAGAGAGAAATATGTGTGTTCAAAAACTGGTATTTCATAACAATATAAAATGAGCAAGAGAAAAACATAAAAAGCATGTTCCTATTTTCTTCTTTACAATAATGTATTCAAAGTGCCTCTAATAATCAGGTATCAGGTTTTGAATTTCGAAATATTGATCTACCGGGGTATTAGTTCTAATTTACAGTTGTCCATTTATCAATATAGGGGCCTATTCTAAAGTGATCATGTGGGACAATGTTAAGGCCTTAAAATCTGTATATATATATATATATATATATATATATTTTTTTTACATCTTCCATTTCAGTCATGATTTCACACTTTCAATGATCACCAGATTAATCTAGAGCGAAAGTTCTGATCACGTGATACCGTACACACTAAACATGCAGACTAGATCAAGCAGTGGTTTTCTACTACTGCGCGGTTTAGCCAATTATATTATGAATTCGTTTGTTTGAAGTGTGAAAAGAATTGTTTGTGCCCCTGAGACACTTTTTGTCGTACTGTCGTAGTTCTTATTGCTGTCTGTGAAAAAATCGGAGTTAAAGTTGCTCAGGTTACGATTGCTTATACTTCAGCACAGTACTTATAGGAGAAGTCAAATCTGGCCTAATCGCACAAAATAAATTGATCCGATTTTATTTATCCAAAAGTTTATGTTTTTCTGTAATTTTCTATCTCAGTATAGCAAGCACAAACTTTTAGGATTATGATTTTAAATTTTTGTACTGGATTTGCTGAAAGTGTGAAGCCGCGTATAATAATGAAAATGTGTAATTTGTTGATATTGTAACAATTTATGGGTGTCAAAAAGGATGTCAGATTCTACCTCACCTCAATATATTATGATTTTACAATGGCATGGTTAAAATGCGCTAAACTGCAATTTGGCAAATGTTGCCTCTGCACATCCATAGACCTTCAACAGAAACTTTTAAACATCAATGTTTCTGTCAGTGTCTTTGAATAAAGATTCTGTTTGAGAACTCCCGGCCGAAAAGTGAGGATATCATTTTTTGCTAATTACATAGATATATTGATAGATACATATGGCTAATTGATGAGCTTTTATTCAATAGAAGTTGCATCACACGGTCTGCTTTTAACAGAGATTTTCACCCATTGTGCAAAAATTACCAAAAGTCAATGGGAAAACATGTACAAATCTTGAGTACTCCTGTCAGGATTTAGTAATGTTTATGATATTCCGTACTACACAGGTTATCGATTAAATGAGACTCATAAAAAAACATGCCCACATTTTTTGGCCGAGAGCTCCTTTTAACAAATCTTTGTAATTGCACAATAAAGTCAATCTTTTCAACACAATTATTGTCTTACATAACAGTTTTTGTTTTCATTTAAGCCACCCCAAAATTACATTTTTAGTTTTGAGAATTTACAGCTGAAGTTGAACAGGTTTTGAAGATGACATTTAAACAAATAATTCGTCTCTTTAAGCTTCAACAAGAATTAAGCAATTTTTTTCTTTTAGCTTAAGTTTCTCTGATAAATTTTAATGAAAATCTTTCTCTATTACACAAAGCAATGCGCAGCAATTTTTATTTTAGATAAAGAGAGGAATGAGAATTTCAAATGCAAATTTGCATTACAGAGTGGCAAAGGTATTGCAGCTGAGGTAGCACAAGTTGTTAAATAAGTTCACTATCATATAATTCAGATTTGTTTCGAAATTGTTCGGTTCAATCCTCTACTGTTTCATCTTGCCTTTCATCAAGATCATCCTCGTCCTCATCGTAGTCATCATCTTTCTTGTTCATATTTTCACATACTTTACATTGACAGAGATCTGTGCATCGTAAGCCATGGGAAATACAACATTTATCAGTTGCACTTGAAGTAAGACATTTGTCTTTCTTGCATGTGCAGTAAGTTGGTTCAGCTATTCCTTCAGGGGCGGGTGGAAGCGACATCCAATCTATCATGAGGTATCCAGTGTCATCAAGTTTCAATCTATGACTCTCGGGCGATGGTAATTTTGATTATGAATTAAACCTAATTTGTAATTTCTTGCTTGAAAGTTTACACGAAGAATGTGTTTCTCAAGGAGTCCTGTTTGGAGGCATAGTATTTTTACTCTATTTGCTTGCTTGCACATTTTGAAGCGCACTTCATTGACTGATTGATCATCCTTGTAGCCATACATAGAACATACAAAAGTTTCGAGAGACGTAAAGATTTCTTCTTCAACAGTGTATGACTCTCCCAAAACCTTCAGTGCATTTTAGCACTCTGGATTGTTTCTTATCAGCTTCAACGGTTTCACCTTGCCTTTCAAAAGAAAGCACTGACAGTGTCGCATTCTGTCATGCAGTAAAGTCCAATATTAAGCTTTGGTCATATTCATACTCAGATTTTGTGTTACTGCTTTCAGATCGATGGTCCGTTTTTGTTCACCTCTGCCTGTATGGAAGTATAGATGAGACTGGATTCGCAATGATGATGCTAAACTAATTACAAGTACATCAGTATCAGGACTACACATGACCACTGGTGTCTGTCATAAGCATTTCTGTGACACATAGCTAGCATGCAACAGCATCCAAATTTCTGCTTCTTCATGGTCTGGGAACAGCTCATTAATGGCTTTTACCTTAAAAATAATACTGGACTCTGCACTTTGCTGGCTTCCACTAGATCGACTTTCACCTTCATTCATTCCTTCCTTCATAGAGTGACATTCATTGCCATAGGCTATGACTATCTCTACACCCTGGAGACATCAGCTGCACATTTGGACCATTCTGTTATGAAAAACCTTATGAGTTGCTGTTTGTTTGCATTATCAGCCCTAAAATTCTTCCATTGCATTGGAATGGTTTGATCTGGTCTGCATTTCTCAACTTAATTCGATTTAATCCACTTGCTGCTCTTTTTCTCCTCTCTGCATTTTTGATACTTTGGTTTGGGTAAGTGTCTGTGACAAAATGAAGACATCTTGAGTCGTTTAGTACAGCAAGGTTGATGAGCTGCTTCAAAACCTTTGTTGCTAGAAGACCATAACTACTCGGCATGTACAGCAGCAATATGCATGTAACGCTTTACATTGTCACTAGCAGTAGCCATGAGACTTTAATTATGTGAAGAACAAAAATAGAAATACTAGTTGCAAATGTTGGTATCAATAAGTATTCAGCAATACACAAAACAACACACTAGACGTTTTCTGTATACATTGTTTTTTAAAGAGCATTAATCCAGGGGTGGAAAAATACAAAAAGAAAGTCACTCGCAAAACCTTGGTGAGGCTTAATAAAGTGTCGTGAGTCTCACAGTATATTATATTATTTCTATTCGCAACAATTATTTGTTTGACTATGGCAAGTGGGCGAGTAGTTTTTCCAACCCTGCTGATAATTATTTTATTTGAACAAATTTGAATTTTTATAATTCCTGATAAGATCATAATGGATGCAAATCTATCCAGATGTATAGGCCACACTCAAAACACCAACCATAAGGGTCATTAATGTTAAGCTCCCAATGCAGTCCCCACCATTTCCACGGGAAATACATTCCTACAAAAACTGCCCCGGCCTACCCATGGTTACGACTCCCGATAGTCATGATATAAATTCCTTCGACACCCGATTTTTTTTTTTTTAAATCACTGCGCACCTCCTGTATACTGATATTCCCAGCTTTTTGGAAAGCAACTTTAGTACGTCTGTTCTCGTTAACAATCTTCCACAAATAGTGTGAGTGTGAAAAACCTATTTTTTGAGTGTTAAGCAAAATCTGTTGAACGGTCATTTTAACTAGATTGATTGACCCAAAACTAGTTTAGAATTGACAATCGGTCATTTGTTGATACTGAATTGTCATTTCTAAACAGTTTTCGTAGTAATCAATAGTTAAAATAACCATTTAACGAATTTAGCTTAATGATTCAAATGAACGATTTCTTCAAGTCCACACTATTTGCGGAGGACTACAGAAGTACAACAGTTGCTCTCCATACCTGCAATACATTTGCAAAACTCATTATTTTTGTGAAGCACTATTTCCACGAAAACAAAAAAATAAAATATAGCATCACAAAGATCATACAAACATCTGTAAAATATCACATCTAATATAGCCTACAAGTTTTTTAATGTTGAATATATTGCAATTGTTAAAGTAAGTTAGCATCCAGATGTTGGTGAAGTTGTAATGCTGTAAGTAAACTCAAAACAATATCATCGAGGCCTACAGCTGATTTTCCCTATCTGCTTTAGTGTCTAGTACTACTAGTAGCGGAATGCAATTTCAACCCCTCCTTCAAAGCAAGAGCATGCTGATGAAAAAATTCAGAAGATAGGCCTACAGTACAGGCTACTGAACATTTTCTTTTTGCACTGCTGACTGACTCATAATCTCCAAAATCAATTAGACAAATTTAGATTGTAACCAATCCAGTAAGGAATTGGGAGATCTATCAATGCCATCACTATGTACTAAGAAAATGGCTGAGCAATGTTTCTTTGAGTTTCAGTTCCAATAGGCGTAACTCTGTTACTGTGGTGAAGGCCTATGTCATGGTCTCAGATAGTAGTACTACTATACTAGGCCAGTTATACTAGAATCAAGTTACTGTAGGCTAGGCCTTCATGCATTTACAAGGCCACATCGGACCTGAAATTAACATTAAACAAATGTCATCTTAATCCTAAAGACTGAAATTTTATTCGAATAATTGATTTTCATATTATTCCACACATGATCCACCACCTCGTTACAGAGAATGGTGTTTGACTTACTGGAGAGAAAGTTTTTGTAGCGCAACTACTACATTATTTTGCACAATGTTTTTCTTACGATCAAATTAGCACACGTAACCAAAAGAATGTGGCGTATAAACTTCGTTAAAACTTACCAAAATTATGTGAAGTTATCTTTAGTTTTCAATACTTCGTCCCATTATACAATAAAAGCCTTTCGAAGTAAATTTGTCAAGTTTTAGTTTGAAGATGAACGGCGTTCCGAGACAAAGAAAATCGCCATTTTCGACGCGATGTTTAACCACCTGACCAAATACTAAATAGCCATCGGACAATCGGACGATTTTGCTATTTAGGCATCTTGATGTATTTTTTTCGATTTTGCCAATTTTCTCAAAAACGTGCACGAAAAAAACGTGGAACTCTTCGAATTTTTTTTTTTTAAATATGAAAATTATCTGCATAATATCATGTTGCTCCAAGAAGTGGATTACAAAACTGCAGAATAAAGACCTTCGGTCCACAGTCTAAAATTCTCAGCTTTTGCCGGCGAAGCAACTTTTGTACGCGTTTGCTGCTGATCGCTTCGCAAATGGTGTGGGCTTGAAACAAAAATTGTGGTTCGAGTGTTACGCAAAATTGGTTGAACGGTGGTATTAACTGTTGGAGGTGGCGGTACTGCATAGAGAGCCTAAAGGTAATGACCTCTATAGTTTCTATTTCGGGTGTGGCATATATATATATATATATATATATATATATATATATATATATATATATATATATATATATATATATATATATATATATATATATATATATATATATATATATATATATATATATATATATATATATATATATATATATATATATATATATATATATATATATATATATATATATATATATATATATGTATATATATATACATATATATGTATATATATATATATATATATATATATATATATATATATACATATATATGTATGTATATATATATATATATATATATATATATATATATATATATATATATATATATATATATATATAAATATGTAGATATATATATATATATATATATATATATATATATATATATATACATATGTATATATATATATATATATATATATATATATATATATATATATATATATGTTCATATATATGTATATATATATATATATATATATATATATATATATATATATATATATATATATATATATATATATATATATATATATATATATATATATATATATATATATATATATATATATATATATATATATATATATATATATATATATATATATATATATATATATATATATATATATATATATATATATATATATATATATATATATATATATATATATATATATATATATATATATATATATATATATATATATATATATATATATATATATATATATATATATATATATATATATATATATATATATATATAAACTGCTTCTAAGCAAGCGAAGTCACTTCAGAGAGCGTACTTTAATGTTAGATTGATTTTAGAGCCTGAATATCAATCATTAAAAGTTAAGGTTAACGTTTAGATATTATTGCTTAGAAAATACGTCTTAACTGAACAAGCTCCTTTCTCTTTAACACAAACTTCTAATTCCGATTAATACATTTCCGATATTCGGTACTCTATTGCTGGTTTATTTCATGAATATTCATAGTTTGAATTCATTTGTCACATTTACACGTTGTCACTTTATGATTACACTGCAAGGTCTGGTCGGCTTTTAGGAATGCATGGACGTACATTTTGGCTAACACTTGATATTACGAATAGGTGTTCGAATTGAATTATTATGTTACTGTTTCAGGTGGGGCTATAGTGTAAAAACCTACACACTGACCTGCTGACGCTTATGAAAAATACTCTGCAAGCTCCGGTTGGCTCAGATAATCAAAAGTTTATCATAAAAAGTTCCAGAAATACTACTGCAGTAGTTTAATTTTCCCCACCAATTTTATTCATTTTGTTTCAGTAGTAGGTCTCTATAAGCAATATTTGCAAATGTGGTACATTTTTGATTTCTCAGCATTTTCAAAAAATATTTTTGAAAAGGTAAAATAATGATATTAGCTACAAATTAGCTGAATATACAACCATAAGGATCAATTAACGACTAATGAAAAAAATATGCAAACGTGTTTATCAACGATTCATCGACTTTGTTTTTAAACGATTGTGTTTTCTGAAAATGACATCATTTTCGAAACGTTAAGATAACAATATTATTATCTAACACGAAATATACCATACTTCAATCACTTTTGGAAAATTGTTTCTTTCGATTTATCGACGTTGTTTTCAGACGTTTGTGTTCACTGAAAATGACGGCATTTTGAAGCGTTAAGATAACAGTATTATCATCCAACACGGAATATACCCTACTTCAATAACGTTTGAAAAATCGTTTCTAATCATGCAAAAACAACCAATTCACGTTCAAAGGAATACATAAACATTTGCAATGGAATTGCCTCTATGACATCATCAAATACGAATTCATCATACTGTACACAACTTGAAAATGCAATTAGGAAACCATTCAAAATCCATATCTCCAGAACGGAATATGATATCAACCTGATTTTTGTACCAAATTGGCTCTAAAAGTATGCTCTTTTAAATAATATTTTACAAAATACCATCTTTGAAAGATGTTGGTGTGTAACTTCAAATCTTGTTGTATCAACCAGTCCAAAAGATGCTCTCGAACGAGTGTTCAATATAAACCCTCGACCTAAGGTTTTTGTTGGCAATGAGGGCTGCCATTGAGAAAGATTTTTCATGATACAGTACGAGCCTAACATAGATTCCTAATTTATGTGAAACTACAATTTTAAATGTAAAAAAAACTAGTATAGAAATGTTTGCTTCGTGGAACCTGCCTTAAATGAATTATCATGATGATCCCCAAAACTTATCCAGACAAATTCTTAAGTTTACTAATCCATTTTGTATATATCAAGAAAAATTTGAAATTGTGTAGGTCAATTTTGGCGGGAAAATAGTATCTTAAAATTTAAATACTATTTCAATTCATTTAATGGATAGTTTTTTTCAATTTAGTATCAATTTTAAATCAAAAGTAGTCTATTAAGTAATTAAAAATATATATGATACAATTTTGGGTCATCATCATCTTACTTAAGTTTGTTATTTCAAAGGCGAACTGCCAACGCTGAATATCTTAATCTTCCATATTACTGCATTGCGTCGTATTAAGTGATAGTATTTTGAACCACTACAGTATTTAGTGTCTTTACTTGTAAGTGCTAAGACACCTAAAACGTATACAAGTGCCTAAAATAAAGATACACCATATAACAAAATACAGGCAAATGCACAAAACATAAAAGAGCAACCTAAGCTGTAAAAAAGTATTAATTAATAAAAACTGCTGCCCCAAGATATACAATTTAGAAAAAAAGGCCCTTCAAAATACAGTGATAAAACTATACAGTAATCTTGTTTAAAGAGAGTATTTTGCACTTTAATGTATTTTACTTTAACATTACTTTTAATAGATATGAAAACCAAGAGTAGTTGATATATATATTTCCAGACATAAAATTTACAACCCCCTGTATACAAACCATGGTGAAAACTTAATCATAATGATTTATGTTTTCCAAAAAAGATATTCTGTCTACGTTCCAATTCTGAGCGTGGTAAAAACCATGGTAAACTAACCACAGTAAAGAAATCGCACTAAAGTTTAACGTAATAAACTTACAATCAAATGGCGTAGATATTCAAATGTTTGTAGAAGTAAAACGTAAAAGAGTGAAATTACAAATTGCATATTTTATACTTTTATATGGAAAAAACTCAATCATTTTTTTTTCTTCAGAAAAATATTTTCGCAATTTTGAACAAAACGGCTAGATGACGTTTTATGATCTTAAGGGCGTTACAAGTTCTTTCAATTATGACGTCTCCCGGACTGTTAACAGTTTAACAAAAAACTAATGTTTTTATTCCATAATTTTAACTAACAATATTAAGAACATAATTTTCAAATTGTATTTTTATTACAGACGTTTGTTTAACGCTCAGCACAAACCGTTCAAAAACGTTTTTCTAGTTTTTCGTAGTTTTCATTGTTTAGTTTTGAAGACAGATTTAACTCACCATTTTGAGTAATTACACTCTACTTTTTTCTCTCTCTGTGTGTTAAAGTTACTATTTGACTATTTTAGCATTACTTTTCATCGCTGCACAATGCATGTACACAGCAGATTACCATAGCAATACAAACAACGTCTGGATACCAACCCCATACCATTTGTTATTCGTTTTCATTTCGTCTTTGATCGCTTCCTTAATCCCGTGAAACAAATAACAGATATCAATAAGAGAGGATTACCATCTACCGACACAGCTACCCCAACCCCAACGCCCCACCACACCACCCACATGCCATACCCAAGACACAACCAGACCTGGGGCTCTCATGGTACTAAAGTCCGACCAATCCAAGTAATGGCGTTCTGTTTCAAGAAACCTCGCCGCCGTATATTTGCCGGCCCGTGTATCAATAAGCCTCAATCTAGTGTCAAAGCTTTCTGTGGTTCTCTCAATGTTATGTACATATAGTTTTCCACAAGTTTATATACGTAGATACAATATTGTTTATGCTTCACTAAACATAAATTACAAATCTAACAAAAACAATCTGCCTGACAATCCATTGGTCTTTCACTGCAATAATTCATCTCGTGAAACAGTGAAATCACTCATTTTAGATTCTTTGTTGTAAAATTAATGTTATCTATAATTTTTTCCAAAACCCGTATACGTTTCACATTTCAAGCAATTAGTCCAGCCCTCAAAAGTATTGAAGTGGGTCCCAAAGGCACAGAAAAAGCCAATCCTTTATTTAAGACAGAGACGGCGATCCCTAGTGGCCGAAGTTTGTGTACGAGAGGCAAAGAGAGGATGAAGTAAGTAAGCGATGGTGTATTGGTGATTCTGATTATATGCAATACATACATAGGTCTATACATCAATATTTGAAAGAATGCGTAACGATTAAACAATAGCAATACAATCTCTATTCAGGCACTCACGTATTCTAGTAACACAATGGCAGCAGTGGTGTAACGATGCTCTGCAAGCACCATCAATATAAGACTATAATAGCAAGTTATAAAGGCATCAACGACTATTGGTGGATAATGTGACCTTCAGATTAAATTAAATTTACTGTACAAAACTGCTTTAAGTAATGGATTCAATAGACAACAAATAGTATGTTAGTTTGACTGTAATTGCCTAAACGGGGTGGCTGGTAAGAGGAGTTTAGATGAAGGCAAGAATTCCTAAATCCAAGCAAAACATGCAAAAAAGCATACGTGGTAGGCAGAGTGCGGGATACATGGTAGTTCTCGTGGTGTAGGAAAACATGGTAGACAGACGAATGCAGGATACACGGCAGGCATGATGTATGTTAGGCAGGGTGCGGGATACATATGATATGCAGGACACGTGGTACGCATTTATAACTCCCATCAAAAGGTGGAGAGACAGGGGGACATATTTGCATTGTATGAATTTAAGATCAGAAAAAATACAACCATTGCGATTTACACAATAAATTCATCAATACATTTCAAGATAATAACTTATTTTTTATGATAAGGAAAAAATGCATGTGTGATAAACTGTGAACAACTGAACTATGAAATAATTTAAGCAAAAGCGGTATACGTTATATTTACGAGAAGCTCGCCAAAAATTGCAAGTGTGCATTTAATTAAATAGATAATATACAGATAACACGTCCACACGTTCCACATCTCCACACACACACATGATAATTCATTGATGATTAAGAGAAGATCAACTTGAAAACACTGGGTCTTATAAAATACCTTGATGTAAGTGAAACAAATGTTATAAAACTAGGGTACGACAAAGGTTTGTGTGTGTTAAAATGTTGTTCATTAGAAGAAAATATATATATTTGGATTATAAACTAGATTAATGTTGGATCACCCGAGGTTGATTTGGCCTACTAAAAGATGAACCTACAAAAAAGAAAGAATACTATACGGTGGAGTTTCTTACTTTAAACGAAAACTAATAAATGCAGAATCGAGAATAGACGCCAATACAATCATTTTCTATAAAATCAACAACGCTAAAAGAAGTCGGAATCACGCTCATACACAAAACATATCATTGGCATACAAAGTCATACAATTTTAATACTACATGTGAAAATCACATACACAAATGATAAAGAAATAGATCAAAATAGAACCCCTAAATTTCAAATGAATGCCAGAATCTTTAAGACAGATAACTTTGAATATAATCTAAACAGAACGTCGGATGCTATAGTTTTAAGTAGCAGACATTCATGTTGGAGAGTGTCGAAAGCTTTTGCCAGGAGAGAAATGCCATGAACAAGGTGACATTCTTTAAGAGCTTTGGTTATTTTATCGGTTGAAGTGGTCCTGCCATGCCTCCCCAAAAATAGAGATTTAACCTGATATAGGTTTTTCATATCCTTAATTTCAATAATCCGTCAAGAAATCCTGGAAATAAGTCCATTTGCATGATGAAAAAAGACTTAGAAATTGATCGTTTATTGCTTGCTCTGAAAAAAAAGTTGAAAGGGATTTGTGACGTTATAACAGTTTGCCACGTCATTTCAGGGACTGCTGATTGTATAAGATGCATGACACACATACTAACCACGTACAAATAGCGTGTAATTACGAAAGTTTTGGGCTGTTCAGATCTTAATTTGTCATTTTCAAGTTCAAGCTATAATAAAAACAATTTGGAAATAAATGAAGAACATTCTTATAATGCAGGGGAATGTCGTTCCTTTTCAATTTAAACCGCTTGCAGACGAGAAAGAAGGATATCAGGCGTACAACCCTTACGCGGTCCTACAGTACTAAGCCTGCGCTGTCGGCATGAAATTCTTACTGTTTCGCAAGTAATATTTTGTTAAATAATCAAATTGAAGTGTTTGCAATAACATCTACTATATTTCTTTTACGTTAAATGAAAATATAAAGTTTTATTTATCAATGTTCAAGTCTCTGTTGCTTGAAGTTTAGTCAACAGGCTTACGTGAACTGAATAGTTCATTCACGCAACTTCGTTTGTGTTTTTACACTTGAATTGAAAGTTTTTGAAAAAATTGTGAAAATTGTGTTAGCTTATTTTAAAAGTTTTAATATGCTAAATGGGACGGCTTGGCATATGGACACAATAATTACAATTCAGTTCTAATTCATCGACTTTTCTTCCTTTGATCATATTCTACACTATATATAAAATTAATCATATACGCTTACAAGTGATTAAGTGGCCTAATCGGCCACGGCATTTTTTTTTGAGCGAGAGGTTATAAGTTCGAATATCACCGAGTTTTACTCGATTTTTTTCTTTCATTTGAATTTCATAACTCGCGAAACAGTAAAATTGTTATGTCAGAGAGAGCGATGCGGTCAAGCTAATGTTCAAATTGAACAGAACAGGGGTATAGAAATCTGGCGTAAGCTGGATATGAAACTGTATCCGGTGGGCCCCGACAGCTCGGCTTATGTCAAGTGCACAAAACACGTCCAGAATCGTCTCGCTTTGATGCCCTTAGCCATTGTTAAATGAATTTTAGTTTGAGAATATATATTACTAAATCCTCCAACTACACAAAGATGCGGAATTTTATTAATATTTACTTGGAAAATATTCACATTAAAAACAAACAATGGAAGATGATAATTGACACTAGTTGCGAAACTGCAATGGCGTACACACACAAAATATATCAGCGATGCATCGTTTACTTACAATAGTCCCTGAAGTGACGTTATCACGTATGAAGACCGATTATGATTTTTTTTCCGTCAAGGTGACAAAAAACTCATTCTTCTTTTACCATTTTTCGCAAACAGGCAAACGGTGAGGTGTAGAGAAATCAATTATTCAAAATATTATATTTATCATTAGTTCCGACCCCCATGGCAGGACCACTTTAAATGGAGAAATGCACAAGCAGTAAATTTTTCCGGGAGATATGGAAACCTGTAATTATATTTCCGAGCTTGAAGTTGTTAACTAACAAGACGGTCAGTACCAATTAGCATTTAGGAAATTAGCAATTTTACCCCAAGTGACCGTTAAAAAATAGAATTAGCAAATGTACAATTAATAATACAAGTCGAAAACGGGAATGTGGTAGGCAGGGTACACGATACATGTCAGACATGGTGCAGGATTAGTGATAGGCATGGTACAGGATACGCGGTAGACGTTAGCTTGCAGGATACATGGTAGGCAGCGTGCATGGAAAATAGGGTAGGCAGGGGATGGGGTACATGGTAGGCAGGGTGCTTAGTGAAAATAAAGAATGGAGGCGGAGATATATGGATCTCCAAATTTCAAATAAATGTTATTTGAAACACTTTTGGAACAGATTCGTGCAAAATTCATGTTAAATTGAACTCTTTATAAAGTGCAAGATTGATATCGTATATTTATTGATGATGTAATATAATAAGCTCATTGCTTCTTTTAGCATAACATATAATGTATCACTATTTTCTCTGCAGTAGTTTTTATACAATCTTTACCAAATCATAACATAACTACAAAATGTCCTTATATTCATGATGCAATAACTAATTGAAAAATTGTTTACTAGAACATATCCTAAAGTACAAGACTGTTCTTAGTCTTTCTAATTTCGCATTTATTATGCAATATTAAATTGATTAATTAAAATAACTGAGAAAACGATCAATTGATCTGTATAGTGTTTTATACAAAAAAGTTAACTGAATGTGACTGTATAATGGAACATACCATAAACGTTCTAAATTAATTCTTAATATTTGTTATTTAGCATTTACAGAGAAAATCATAACATACCAATGCTTAGTATATTAAATAATATCAACGTATGATGATATATATATTTTCTCACAGAAAATAACATTAAATCCTTTGCTAATGTGCAGACCAAAGAGTCGATGATTTTGCAGGGGCGGTACACCATTCCATCTCAGAATAGCTCGCAGCAACATTTGTAATCATTTAAAAGGTGATTAAACTAAAACATGTGAAATAAATGGTCTTGTTTGGGAGGACAACACAGAGCTCGTGCTGGAATCGGACCCATTACTTTTGGAATACGACCTTAAATCTTTACCATTGAGCCATTGGACCTCCTTTCCCAGCGGAAAACAATGGACGCAAAAATACAGAAGCTTTTAATACAGATAGAATTCCAATCATAAATGTACATAAGTATTTACAAACTTGCCGAAATTAAAAGAGTAATATTTGGACAGCTCTTTAAATTAAACTACATTAAATCTTTCATGTTGGAAGAACATGAAAATTTTTTTGGGTAAAGAATATCTAACCCTGCAGGAATATATGTGTTCTTGACATTTAAGAAAAACAGGTAATTGAAGAAGAAATAGTATTTATATCTGAATAACAAGATGATGATCCTTCTTTAAATCAACAGTACTTTTGGTAATGTAAACTGTGCATCTCTACAGGATTTAAAAGTGATAGGTCAGTCTATTTTGAACAAAAAACTATTGAAAACAAATGAACGATGGAAAACCGATCTAAATATGGGACTGAAGTATCAGCCCTGTGAAAGGGACGAACAACTGTTTAAGGTACCCTTGAAACCTTAACGACGATGAATAGGCATATAAGGCAACATTATTCGTTTAAAATATGATGAAAAACTATAAAATATGAAATTTAGCTTTCACATCTGGTTTGAAGGCAGCTATCTCTCTGGCATGTGCTTATTCCAAGATCAATTTTTTGTGAATTTTAATTAAAAAGAAATATTCATTAACTTCAATTAAAGGCAATTCTTAATCACAAATTAAAGTCTGTGAACAGGGTCGTACGGATAATATTGGAAAATATATACATGAAGAGAATACTAAAGAACAACTACATAAAACGTCTATTAAGGAACGTTTTCCGTTAAACGTTTTATCAAATGAAGTTTCAGGTCTTAGTTTGCAATTTATGAAAATATATTGGATGATCACTTTCAAAAACATATTAATCAGTCGTTGTTCATTCCTATGAAACAATGAATGGCAACTGACTCCAGCAAAGAACAAAGAGGTTGAGGTCAACCTGTATAATTTTGCTGTTTTTCAACAAAGAAATTTAAAGAAGTACATACGTCTGTTGCCGAGAAAAAACTGCGTATCCATTGATTCTACATAATTTGGAAACATTAAATGAAATCTTCAATGCTTACTTCAACAGATCATGGTACAAGAATACTGCGTTCATCGATTTTTTACCGAAAAGCGAGTGTTTATAATCGTGTGGTCCTACAAGTAGAAGTATTATATCGTGAATTTTCCTCGTTTCGAATCTTTTTAAAGCAGCAGAAAAAATTAGATTTCAAGTGCTTTCTAAATGAATCACTGATTGTATATATGATAATAGGATTAACTATTGAGAGAGATACGAAAGATATCCGTCGATAATAAGTTAAATGTTTCAAAATGTGCGTTTGACAAAACAGATCCGCGCTGCCGTAGGAAAACAGAAAGATATAAATATAGTGTGGTAACCATCCAATGGCAAATACAAATACTAGGACCAGAACCATAACGCCAAGACGCCGGCGGGAATCCTTAGCACGTCTCCCACTCTCACTGGAGCGTAAAGAATTGCTTACACTTTGTGTTCTTCTCCGAACAATTACTATCATGCTAATGTAGCAAAAAGCGATAAATGCTAATGGGATGCAGTAGATTGTCAAAAAGTGAAACCAAGTATACCATGTCAAAGCTTCTGAAAATCTATACTCCGCAAAAGAATCATTGAAAATTGAAGGTTTGCATGCAAAACTTTTCGGCACAGACAATGCAACAGCAATGATCCAGATAAGTATTATACACGTGAAGTTTCGGAAAAGCCTTTTCGGTGACTAGTAGAGTCTACAGACAACATAGAACTCGTTGCCCGAAGACGATCGACACTTAGTAATACAAGAGTAAATACCGAAACGGCTGGGATTATAACATCACTCATCTGATGAAATCTGCACATTGCCAAGCCCCTGTACATCCCGATTTCAAACTCTTTGTTATACACTTGAATAAGTTGAGGAATAAAGATATTCGCAGAAATACATGAATCCATTAAAGCAAGATTTCCGAGCAAAATGTTGTTTACCTTCTTCCACAGTTTTTCTTTAATGATAACAAATAACAGACTACCGTTTAAAACGAGTCCAGCAAACAACAATAAAGTGTATAATATTCTATACACCCGCCTCGTTTCATCTCTTGATTCTAAATGTTCGTCGCACATTTTCAAATGTTCATCTAAAAGCCTAAAATAATTAGAAAATCGTAACTTGATTGATTCGTCATCTTTATTTGTAAAATGAGAAACACAAACACAGAAATGACGATTTTGTGTAAAAAGTTTTCCTCTTAGTATTTAAAGTAAGATCTAAGATGCAAGGTTGATTAAAGAGGTACAAATTCAAGATTACGAACGCTTACAATTTACGTTTGTGTATAAACTAACAGTTCAATGTAGCGGTCTTTATTTTGTTTGTCCTTTAAATTCGAAATAAATATTTTCTAAAAACGAGTAATTTCGGAGCATTTTGTTAATTTTCGTGACTAGCAAATGTAGACTTGTAAAATCAAACTAACTTACAAACTTGCCATCCTTGGCGTCTTTAATTCAAGAAACAATCTTTATCTACAACAAACATCCTCTTTGTGCTCAGGAACTCCTGTTTTTTGCATTTAAATATGCTTTGAATAAAATGAAATTTTTCTCTCGTACATTTACCTGCCGTCAATCACCAACGATTCTCCAACCTAATCAATAAGAGATTCATTCCAATCGTATATGATTTATTTAACGTTTTGGAATTATTAATAAACACATATGATATAGATTCCTTATTTCGACAATTATTTTCCAATTAGAAACAACCGCTTGCCTTATAAGCACGTCTCACAAACATTCAAGTAACGTCTTTGCTACTAGGAAATAAATATTACTTCTGGTGATCAGTATCAAACGCCTTTGTTGCAAGCAAGCAACGAAATATTTCTACTTCGAACGATGACTATCAAATTTCACCAAGAATGTTCTGTACCCTGTGTGAGCGTTTGTTTTTATGGTAAATATTGCCGCAAATTGTTAAAGTTATCTTTAGAGCTGCTGAAATATTATACTGCCATCACTGGGGCTTATCTTGAAAAACAAATTTTCTTACGTTTTCAACAGTTGGCATGTTTCACACACATATTTGTTGGCATTTTATAAGTTATCAAACCTCTTACCTGATCTCGGATGCAGGCTTATTAATAACGAGAAAAGACTGCAGAGAGAATTTAGTCTACCAACCGAATTTGCAACTAAAAGCTAACCATTGAATTCATTATATATAGACATAATTGCTGGCTAAGCAAGTGATAACAACTTCTATATGTTCACGGGCAGTGGGTTTTTTTTCATGCGAAAACCAAAGCGTGACCGTCCATTGGCTATTTGGAAAAAACATTTAAATGAATAATGATAAAACGAAAACCCTCTGTACCATCATGTGTTCTTGTTCGTATAGGTCTAATAATAATGACTTCAATGCTATCTAGTGATTCATCTGAACGTGGTGGCGCTACGCGAAATCCAGAATGGTGCATGCATGGTTCCTGCGAACCTGAAACATCACTTCCGTGACTTTGTGGATCTGAGAGTATTGAGAGGGGTTTATACAGCCGCTGACCAATCAGAAGACGGATTTGCTATGACGTCATAGCTTTGCATATTTAGTATACACCAAGTTCTTAGTATATACCAAGATAAATAAATTCACCCTTATCGCCCCACCAGATAGTTTTCATCTGGGTCATTGGAATGTCGTAACAGGATATTCTCGACGACGGCATAGTGTCCTTTGAACGAGGAAATAGCTTTTCCCGACTGGGTGTGTAATGTGATTGTAGGGCAAAAGTACCTAAAACGTGAAATTATAAAAGAATTCTTTGTGTGTTTCTCTCAATATAAAAAGACATATCGTACATGATCATTTACGAGGACATCGCATAACGACACGTTTGACGAAACACCCATTTACCTTTATCGTCGCAGGTTCGACGGGATGTGGAAAGACCCGTTGGGTTAGAACATTGTTGGAACGCCGTAAAAATTCATCGACCCACCGTGTGAACGCATCTATTGGTTCTATGTAAAAAAAACCCGATTATAAAGCGCTGAAGTACGCTTTACCTCACGTGGAGTTCATTGAAGGCCTATCCACCGAAGATGATCTGAAACATTTAGATTCTGATCGCAATAATATCATTGTCATTGACGATCTCATGAGTGAACTGAATCCCATTGTAACGACACTGTTTACCAGAGGCAGTCATTACCGAAACATATCCGAGTTGCTTCTTGTGTAGAATTTGTTTTTCAAAGGCGGACTTACCATCAGTCTCAACACGCATTACCTCGTCTACTTCACAAATCCGCGCGATGCTTCTTTTATCGATCATTTGGCTCGTCAAATGTTTCCTGGAGGTGTGCGTTACGCCCATGACGCCTACACCAAAGCAATACGAAAGACGCATGGTTACCTTTTTATCGATTTTACCCCTAGGACGTCCGATCGATATCGTGTGCAGAACGGTCTGTTCGACCGACGCTACGTGTATATACCAAGATAAATAAATGGACAAGATTATCGTCTAACGAGTTTATATGACGTTATGACATGGTTCCATAAAGTGTCAATTAAAAATGAAAAACGTTTGGTTTGTAGCTTTGACTTTCAGATGATTGTTTGAATTGCAGTTTCCATGTTACTGTACATGTCACTGTACATTTAATTTACTTGTTGCTAATGAAGGTTCTATCATGGAAAAGTTCGACATGTTAAAGTGACTCGTCCCTCTGTAGGGCGTTTCACCCAATGTTACATGCATGTATGTCTAAAGACACTTTTAAAATACTTTTACCAAAGTGGGGTAATGCCATTTGTCATGAAGAAGTGGAGGGGCCAAGAACCCTATCTAAAAGCGATCGCTAAAGATACAACAAAACAACGTCTTAACGTATTGAAAACGCAAATAAATTTTTTACACTGCTTCTGTGAGTGTGCCTTAAACAAGGCAAGGTGAAGTTGAGCCTTTCGGGGAAGAAAGCCATTGCAAGACATCGACGCAAGTTGCCGGTGTTGGCGTACCCAAACATTCCAAAAAAATACAAACGACACGTGTTACGCAAACGTGGAGCAGGGAAATTTTTTCAAATCATCGTTGCCCGATTCATTAACAATTTCCGAGTTTTTGCCTGCCATGATCCCTCTCCTGTTGTATTCATTAAGAGGATGGCGCGTTAACGCGCGAAACACAGCTGTTTGAAACATAGGAAAAGATCAAGGTGATGGTGTTTGATTACAAAATGCTAGATATTCTGGAACAACGTGATATCACCGACGAGGAAAAAGTCAAGTTGTACGAAGTTGTTTTGCCTCTGTACACATTATACCGATGGAAAACGCTGGGCCCGACGACACCACGACCACCGCCGACACAGCCGCCAATCTCCGAGAAACAATTAGTTGAAGACCGTTATCACCAGCGTGTCCAAAGCCTTACGAGGAAAAGCAAAACAGTTGACCAAGACGAAGCTACGCGAGCTGACATGGAGTCCAAAAGGCGAACTGATTGTCGACGGAAGTCACGTTTGGAACTCACGTTGTGGATTTGATCAAGAACGCAATCCGTTTCCGAAAGTCATTCATCCCACAAGGACGCAACGCGTTTGTGGAAGGCGTATCGCTCATCAATTTCCTCAAGAGTTAATCGGTAATCGAGACGTGACGACTTCAACGTATTCAACGGACAAGAAACTTTGACAATGGTCACCCAGTAGAACGAGAAGACATCCTTCCCGTGGCAATGCGCATGAAACCCTCGGAAGACGACGATCACACGTTGAAACCATAAACATTTTTCATGACACGTACATGATGCAGCAATCGTTATAAACAAAATGACCGGTGGCTGTAGTACCCTGAAAGCTAATAATATTCAATTACTCCCATCCTTCCCATTTAGAAATGAAGTAGCCGTCATGGCAAAAATATCAGCACCTTTAACAACTTTAAGAAATTTTCTACAAAATATTACATGCATCAGCGCTTGTGATTCACCATGACGACGATAATATCTGCGACGGAAAAAGAAAGTGGAAAAAACCCTTCGAGACATCTAATACAATCCATCACATTCCGCTGGTTTCAACAAGCTACACGCAGTGGTCAAGAAACAGTTCTCGAATCTGACGAAAAACAATGTTCGATCTTGGCTTGGAAATTAAGATACGTACACATCATATAACCCTTACGACGTCAATCTCCTAGAAATCGCGTTATCGTGAACGGCATAAACGAGCAATGGTAAGCCGATCTTGATTATCTTAGTGTTTAGTTTCGATATGACTGTATGACAAAGGAACGGAATGGCTTTTGACGTGCATCAATGTGTTTTAAAAATATGCTTGGACCATCCCTCTGAAAAACAAGAAGGGAGCGTCGCTCCTTACCGCGTTTCGTAAAATGTTCAAGGAGGCTGGACGTTTACCACTGAAGCTGCAGACAGACAACGGATCGGAATTTTACAACTGCCAGGTGAAAACAGTTTTGAACGATAAAGGCGTCAAAGTGTTTTTGACGGAGAACGAGATCAAGGCCAAGGTCATAGAAAGATTTAATCGTACGTTAAAATCGAGATTGCGGCGTTAATTTACGGCCAATGACACGTACAACTACGTGGACGTCTTGTCGGATCTGATGACGGCATACAACGCGCGCGCTATTGAAGTATTGGATGAGCACCGAAGACGTGAATTGGACTAACGAGTTAGACGTGTGGAAAAAAAACTGAACAGAAATGCAAAGCCTACGGTCAAGCCGACATCGACTTTAAACGTCGCAGACGTCGTTTAGCTCAGTATGGTGACGCCCTCATTTCAAAACGGGTACTTACCCTAATAGAAGGAAGAAGTGTTTGTGATCGACAAAGTAATCCAGCGACAACCCATCGTATATACAATGAAAGATCTTGACGGCGATCCGGTGAAAGGCAGGTTTTACCGTGAGGATTTGCAACGGATTGGTAAAAAGGAAGCCGATGGCCTCTACAAAATTGAAAAGATCGTGCGAATCCGCAAACACAAGGACGGAAAGCGGGAGTATTTGGTCAAATGGTACGGTTATTCCAGCAAATTTAAGAATTGGATCGATGACGTGGATAAAATCTAATGTGTGATTGTCAAATACTTCATTAACGTAAATGTCATTACCGAATCGTTTTACATAACGCTACCCACCAACAAATTTATAGACGTTTCTCCCGACAACACGGTCACCAAGTACAAGAACAAACTCATGTTTTATTTCAATAAATTGGCGACGCACTCAAGCTGGAATCCCGTGAAATTACAACCGATAAAGTTGTTTTACAATGAACAGGCGATTTTTGACAAAACATATCTACCAACAACTTTAAATCAAAGAGACGTCTGCGTTTTGACGGTGTCAATGACAACTGAAACTACGCGCCTGTCCTAATTGTGAAGTGAAACTGGAAGGCAAGATCACACAAACACTCGGTGTGTCGGACCCATATTTGCTGACAAGCGAATGGAAATACGTTTACGCAATCCGTGGCTGAAGCAGAACGTTCACAACTGTTTGTGTAGACAGATATCATCACACCCCATCCCGTTGGCAATCATGAAGTACCGTTTTTGAAACAATTTTCGGTTACGAATCTGCCGGGTTTTAGCTCGCCCGTGGATGTCGTACCTCCACTTGTCGCCTCATACCCCGTCAAAGAAACACCATCGACACGATCGAGATCGCCCTCCGCGAGGGTAAGGGACAAAATATTCCGTTTACGTCGGTACGTACCATCTTCACGCTACATTTTCGTCAACGACGTTCTGCATGACTCTTACTATATATTCCTGTGGACTGTGCATCAATCCTAATTTACACATTGGGTAACATCATGGCAGGACCTTTACCCGTGTTTGCAGGACCTGGAAATCAACGAGACTACGGTATCGGAGGAATGCTTTCAGGACTGTTTAGAATAGCACTACAGTTTGTGAAACGGGGTGCTGCAACCCGACAAGCGAAAGCGGCACGACAACGTTTGACACGCAAAGCCATGGGTTGCGCTAAAGTGCGATTGCAACAGCTTGGTACTGGTACAGAGAACCCACTTCGTCAGCTAAAAGCCAAGATAACAAAACCGAAGAAATCCCTGCAGTGATGCTCATTTGAATCAATGTTTTTGTCAGCGACGTCGCTTTCCGCCCAACCCCAGAAATAAGAAGAAAAACACACATTCATCATTTGTCTACGGAAGCGACAACTTCGCTCTCGTTCACGCTCACTATTTACCATGTTCCAAATCTGAAATGGAATTGTTTACCGTACTACCAATGCAGATGGTCATCGAAGACAGCGAGTACGTCAGATGCTGTCCGTTCGGAGGTTTGGACGCCACAGGACCGATCAAATTCGTCATTCCTGGAATCGGAACCAAGAACAATGACATCAACAACACTCAGTTGTATCTCAAAGTCAAGATTACGAACGTCAACGATGAAAACGTGGCCCCGTTAACCAGTTGTTCCATTCGATGTTTTCTCAAGTGGACGTGTCTATCCACGGCAGTGACTTCTCACCTACGTATTCCGTTCAGATTGATGATCGAAACACTGCTCAACTATGACAAAGAGGCCAAAGACACCCACCTCCAATCGCAAGTGTATTTCAAGGACACCGCTGGTCACATGCATTTTCACGACTTGACGGCTGAGATCATTTCAAATACAGGCTTGAAACATTGATTCGACAACACAAAATGCAGCAAAGTCTTCGTAATGATGGGCCCGATTTATGTTGACAGATTCGCACAGAACAACGTGTTATTACCCGGTGTGGAAGTAAGACTGACGTTACATGCAGCAAAGACCAGTTTTGATTGATATCAGGAGCTGTAAATGCCAATTTTGCCAATTCAGGACGCCATCCTGTACATTCGAAAGGTGACGTATAGCAACACCTACGTAGAGAACGTCATCGCATGCTCAACCAAGAACCAGCCAAGTACAAGATTCAACGCCCAGTCCTCCGCAATATCGCCATCCCGATGGGCACCCAGAACAACAAGACAACGTGTTTGGGGATGAATACCTAAACGTGCAGTGCTTTGTCTGATGGTTACGTCTGCATTCAACAGAGATAACATCAAAACCCCATTTCGGCTCCAAGGACTTAACCTTAACTACATGACCTTACACGTCGACGAGAAACAATATCTCGCCACGCCGCTCCCCCTCCCCCACCCCACCCACCCAACTTTGGCTCACATCAGGCCTACGCAGTAATCTTCAGTTGTTTCCGGCCACGGGTCGTTTGTGTAGCAACGGCGGTATGGATATTACTCCGACATACTTTCTTGACGGCTAAACAATGTTTGCGTTTGATCTGACACCTGATGGATCCCACGGACAGCATTACTCAGTCAACAAACCAGGCAACTTCCATCTAGATCTGAATTTTGAAGCCGCACTACCGACTACCACGAATATCCTCATCTACGCTGAATTTGACAACATCGTCGAAATCGATGAAAACTGTGACATTCTCTACTTTATCTCTTAGTCATGGGAAACGTCCGACCTGACAAATATCTTGGGTTCCAATGCATTCACCCGCTGGTTAATGTGCGGCGTGTTCGACGGAGTCCACGCGGCCGATCAATTACACGAGCCGTTTTATCGCCCGACCGTATTGGTGATGAAAACGGCCTTGAGTTGAAAACCGGTCGAGCATAGGGTCACCGTTTACCTTTCCGATCAAGAAGCCTGGGAATCATTTTACTCTTACGGTGAATCACCGATGTCACCGTTTATCCAACAATTGATCGACCTACATCCGTATATCTATAACAGCAAACCGCTGCAGAGTCGGAATCAGACGTGTGTGGCCACTACTGCATTTATTACTTAATGCATCGAACACGTTGTCACTCCATGGAAGCTATCCTATCGCAATTCACGAACGACACGGATCAAATTGACGCTGATGTGCGAGCGTAGGTCGCTTACCATTTTTTCCCTTGATGAGAATCCGAAATGACTAGAGTTGGAACGGTCTCCTCGGGGCAATTCCAGGCTCTGACCAAAGTATTGATTAATGGGTACCATATATATTTATTAATGTAACTTCTACCTGTGCCATCTAACCTGCGTGTTACTGTCTGGCGTCCTGCAGAGTGCTAATATCATATGTGGACGTCAAATAGCCTGCGAACTATTTTCTGACGATAATGCTGTGTCAATAAAATGAAGAGAAAAACCCAAGATAAGTGTGTTTTCTAGTTTATCTCTAGTTTTTTAGTGTTGTCCTAAACTTTCCGAGAGTAACTAACGCTCCAATGATACTCATTTCAAAAAGTCAAATCAAAGTCAAATTATACGTTAAAAAGTGTCGTTCTCAAATTCGTTGAGTTTTTAAAAAGTTGGTCTCAAATTATCCCCGTTTAAAAAAACTGTCGCTCCAATTTTGACCCCTGTACAAAGTCAATAGGATTTCAAAAAAAAATTCATACTCAAATTGAACATCCAACAGAAAAATATATTCTCAAGTGTTATCAATAAAAAAAAATCTTGTTCAAGTCATCCCCATTTTTATAAATCGTGTGTCAAATACCAAAAAATATATCAAAAACCCATCCATACGCCTTCTAAAATCATCCCGTCACAACACCGTTATTACTGGAAAGCCAGACCCGCGTGACAGATGCCGCTAATTCCCCTCCTCAATGACTCACTCACGTGCCCTAGATTCCCTTCCAGCAGGTTTTGTGATTAAACTATTTCCACACCTAGGTTACCTTCTGGTCCGCCCTTGTCAGCCCATGATTCACAGACAGATTACACCAGACCCACTTGCCCTAGAACGGCAAACCCTATAAGTGTTTGAGAAAAAATTGTCTCAAATGACAGTGTTTCAAAAATCCTTTTTCAAAATGTTGTGTCCAAACAAATATCTCTTCTCAGATTTTGCTCTGTGTGTGAATTCAGTGGGATTTAAAAACAATTTTTCATTCTTAAATTATCCTTTTTTTTTCAAAATGTGTTCTCAAAAACACACGCACTTTTAAAAAATGTTTCTTAAATGTCATTTGCAAAACTTATCTTCTCAAAGTGTCGAGGTGAAATGTAAACTAAACGCTATACAAACAGTCTTCCAGGAAAATCATTATCAGAAGTGGAGATATGTTGAATCTTAGCAGAATAGAGTACCCATTTTTCCGCAAGTTTATTTAAATGTTTAGTATGTACAGTACTAACTAGCTGAATCAAGTTTTATGTTATTCGGTGATGCCGCTGGGGTCATTTCAGGATATGCATTAGATGAAGTAATAAACTTCTAAATGTAGAAAACGGACAAAATCACACCGAGCGCAATCGCCAAATGGTAAAATATAGCCGATCACTAAATAATCTATGTACATAATATCAAATAACTTGTGTAAGCTCTTTAATAATACATTCGTAGGTGAGTAAATGTCGAAAGCCTTCATTATTTGATTATTCATGTATTTTAATAGGGATAAAATGTTGTATGACAAATATAGGCGATAGATACATCATTTTTGTACATAATACGTTTTTAATAATAGGTGGGAAAAATACTAGTACCTTGAATGTTTGATTATTTTATGTATAATAATGGAATAAAACTATATGTTACAATGAGGACTGTTTCGGCGGTCAAGAATAGACCGATTATGCATGGCGAAATGATAAGAAAACACATTCATAGCCCATGATGTTTGCTTATTCAATAATGGATCTAAAATATATCTTTTGTTTAGACGTCCCTGATGTACTTGTTGATGTCTGTCACCATAACATTATGGGGTAAGGGATGAAAGACTTTAATATTAAATAATGGTATCGGTCCATTATATACGTAAGAGAATTATGCCATTTTAACCAATCAGATTGGCCAATATATAATTGTTTAATGATCACATATGGACAGTATTAAATGTCATTTAAGGCTGAACATTTAAAGCGGACTGAAGATTTTGTTATCATTCATCCATTTGTTAGCATTAGTTAGCTACACTAACAACCACAACGTGTTATTATGTATTGAGTTATATCAGTTATAACGTGTTGACATATCGTGGTGTATTACTATATCGTGTGTATACTGCGTGTTTGATTACCATGACTCACTATAAGGAGAGAAATAGGATAAGCCAATCGTCGCTTAGGAAAACAGCAGCGCGGTAGAATATGAGTCTGATCTTGAGGACAATGAGTCGTTTTCGGTGTTGCCCAATTATAAGATGCAAATGGATATGGAGGCGTGGGATATTGACGGACCAAACTATGAACAGCTCATGGACAAGGAAGAATGGGACGTCGATTCGTAAGAATTCCATACCATCATCGACGAACTGGACAACATGGTGGCTAGACGCGGAATTGATTTGCCTCAGGAACTCGACCAATTCGTCGACCACTTGCTACAACAGTACAATGTCGGAGAACAAGTAGGAATATGTGACAACGTTGAAAATTGGGAGGGGATCAGAGGAGAGCACCTCAGGTTGGAGAATATGGACATAGAAGTCATCGAAGTGGGGGACGAAGAAGTCACTGCCGAAAGCTGCATCGTCAAGATTCGAAAACGTCAGATTCCAAGGTATTATTCAGAAGCCAACGAACATGTGATTTGCTTTGACGGGGGTAGAATAACCCAACTCGTCAATAGGAGGCGACATCGTCACCGCCTTATACAACGTTTTCAAAGTTTTATCAAACAACTGGTGCAAGGTTTTCAGCACATGACGCTGTGGGTTTTGAAATTCACGCATCGACCTTATACGTCCCAATATGGATTCAAGTCATGCGGAGAGACTAAGTAAGTGATCAACTCTTCTTATCCGCGATCGCCCGAGTGTAACAATCCAAGACCACTTTCATACTTGACAGCAATGTCGAAATCCGAGATCTCCACATCAAAGTACTTCGGGAAAGCAGACGCAGTAAGATAAAAGAATGGATCAAAAAAAGATGCATCATCCGCATCACAAACAAAAAACACCTCTGTTTATCTCGAACCCTCGTGACCGCAAAAGCACGCATTGACAAAGAGACCGATCGCACTGTTAACTGGAACAATATTTGTCAAGGTTACGGCAAACAGAAACGTTTAGCGATTTACACGAACGAGTCGGCGTGGCGCTTGGGCCTTGTTGGTTAGATGTAATCACCCAATTCCAAGCCGTGTTACCCGAAGATCAAGGGAACGTCATTACAACAAATGCACAAGACTTGTTTGTGTTCCAAGGCCCTTCTTGTGAGAAACAGTTGCCAACTGTACCCTTGGATCCAAAAAAATACTGCGAGTAACCCATAAGTCACCCCACCATTACCAAAGCCCCGGGCACAACCGATGTGAGTGACTATAAAGGACTGATCAAATGCACCATCCTACCTCCTCGTGGTCTGTGCCATCCCGTATCACAATGTGCCACCTGCGCAGAGAATCAGGCCAAAAAAATCATGTAAACATCACGAAGAACAACTAGCGCTTCACGAGACGTTGGTGAGCTGCGAGTTACAGAAGGCTGTAAAGATGGGGTACCGCGTTATACATGTCGAAGAAGTGTGGCATTTTAAACAAACGGTACGCTACGACCCCTCAAACGGAGAATCCGGTTTATTCACGGCCTACATCAACACGCTCCTAAAAATGAAACAGGAAGCAAATTGGGGGTCAGAAAGACACGACACCGTAGATAAGCGTCGCCAGTACATTAACGACTACGAAACTGCGAAGGCATCCGACTTTTTGGTCAACGCAGCGCCCTCACAAAGACAGAGTTTTTCAATACCCCGGAAATCTTCTACAAGCTGTTGATGGACAAATCGATGAGTACATTGAAGTGTCACCCAACACAAACATATTCATTGCAGGCTATATCACAGCCCACGCCCACCTCAAACTTTACAGTTACCTGGAGAAGCTAGAGGAAAGCGTCCTCTACTTCGAAACTGATTCCATCGTCCACGTCCATCTACCCGGAGATTGGGAACTACTCGTCGGGACCTTTCTCGGCAACATGACTTATGAGCTCGAGGAAACCTTACGGTGTTGGGAGTTACATCACTGAATTTGTTTCCGAAGGCCCAAATAACTACGGTTACAAAGTGCACTCAAACAAACCTGACACAGTCATTGTCAGGGAATACAAAGTAAGAGGCATTATTCTGGACTATAACGCCATTCAAATGTTTAACTTCAAAGCGATGACAAACATGGTCAATCATTTGGATCCTGGAACCGGCAGGGCTTGGGATGATGATAAAGAAGTCATCGTTCTGGTCCATTACGCTCACCACATCCAGAGAGAGGGTCCCGGTAAAGTTCTCACCAGAGTCATCACCAAGGAATATCGACTAATCTACACAAAACGCGTTATTCAGCCCGATCTCACAACCTCATGCAAAGGTATTAAACACATCATCCCAATATGTCTCCGCACATGGAGCCAACAGGCTCGTCTACGAAAAACGGGTGATTGAACTAGACTTCAACACCATCTGCTGGATGCCAACATTAGCAACTCAACATCCGATGAAACCCTATTAAGGGGAAAAAGGAGGGAAATGAGCTTACATGGTGTGCCGCCTACTGATCCTTGGTTGGTTGGGGCAGGTAATTTTACCCTACAATCACATGACACACCCAGCCGGATTTTTTTTTATAAACCTCTTTAAAAGGACTTTGTAGCTGATTTTGGCACTGCCATTACATCAGCCCTTGATCTGCATGCTCCTGTTATTGAACGCAAAAAGAGTGTTCGTTCGCGCCCTAAATGGTACAACAAATCAGTTGATGATGCCAGGAGAGAACGGCGGCGCTGTGAGCGCAAGTGGCGCAAAAGTAGATCTCTTTCTGACCTATCAGCGTATAATGATTCAAAGCAACATGTAAAAACTGTTCTTTTCTCTGCAAAGAAAGAATTCTACATGGAGAAGTTACAGTCTTCCACCCCAAGGGACATGTTTGCCACTGTCAACACACTTCTCAACAATAATTCAAGAATTCTTCCACAGAGTGAATGTCCAATTACACTTGCAAATGACTTTAGTAATTTTTTCCAGAATAAAGTCAAGGACATCAGGCACATGATTAATGACCTACATGTTGACTCACCATCTATTCTGATAGACAGAAGGTTTCCTTTCAATTGTTCACTTCTTTCTGATTTCCAGCCTGTCACTGAAGATGAACTTATGAATATAATCGCGAAGTCACCTTCCAAGACATGTGCTCTTGATATGATTCCAACATGGCTGTTGAAACAACATGTGAAAACTATCCTCCCGAAACTTACAGAAGTTGTGAATGCTTCCTTGGAACATGGTATTTTCCCGAAAGCCTATGGACATGCAATTGTGGCTCCCATCATCAAAAAACAATCTTTGGACAAAATGAACTCAAAAACTACCGCCCAGTCTCAAACATTGCTACAGTTTCAAAATATATTGAAAAAGTTGTAACCAGTAGACTCACTGAACACATCAACAAACACAAACTTTTGAGCCACTACAATCGGCCTACCGAACTTCACACAGTACTGAGTCTGCCCTACTACATGTGCAAGATTATGTTCTTCAAGCGCTCGACCAGCAGAAAGCTATTTTATTTCTTATGTTGGATCTGTCTGCCGCGTTTGATACGCTAGACCACCAAATCATGCTTCGTCGTTTTGAGCATAGCTTTGGCATTTCTGGCAACGCTTTGGATTGGCTATCATCATATTTTAATTGTCGGACTAACCATGTCCATGTTCCTGGAGCTGACTCAACACTGTAAATCTTGAATATGGGACCCCACAAGGCTCTGTTTTAGGACCTTTGTCATTCACACTTTATACTATCCCAATAGGTGACATATTGCGGAAGCACAAGATCGAGTATCACATATATGCTGATGATATACAGATTTTCTTAGCCTTTAACCCTAAAGTTCCACTCGATGCTGAATGTGCTTTATTCAAATTGACCTCCTGTGTGCAAGATATCCAACAGTGGATGATTGCAAACAAACTTAAACTTAATGAGGACAAAACAGAGTGTATCATATTCTCTTCATCAAATGCTAGTAAAGCCCTTGAGAACCTCAAGTTTGTTTTTGGCAATACTTGCATCTCACCAGTCACTTCAGTTAAAAATCTGGGAGTTGCTTTCGATAATAGAATGTCAATGGACAACCATGTGACACAACTTAGTAAAACAATTAATTATCACATTAGAAACATTGGCAAGATTCGTCGGTACATTGACGTTGAAACCTGTCATTATGTTGTTCGATCACTCATCCTATCACGTTTGGACTACTGTAATTCCCTTTTGAATGGTATTACCATGAAAATGTAAATCGCCTACAGAAACTTCAAAATAAAGCTGCTAAGCTTATCTTCAGGAAACGTCGTCGTGATCATGCCTCACCCTTGCTCAACAAATTGCATTGGCTCCCTGTGTCACAGCGAATTTTATACAAAACATGTCTTATTGTCTACAAATCCCTGATACATCAATCACCTGAATACATATCCAACAGTCTGAAACTTTATACACCAGCACGATCCCTTCGCTCCTCTTCTGAAAACTTTCTGACTGAACCCAGAACTAACACCAAAGCTGGTTCTAGGGCTTTTTCAGCTGCAGCACCCCATGTTTGGAACTCTTTGCCTTCACACATTCGCCATGCCAGTTCACTTGGACAGTTCAAAACACGTCTTAAGACTTTTCTTTTTTAATCATGTATTACTTACTGAACTTTGGGGCAGCATTCTGGGCGCTTTGTATCCTATGGAAAAGGCGCCTACTACAAATGAACATGGATGGATGGATGGACTCTATGCCGTCGTCGAGAATATCCTGTGACGGCAATTCCATATCTTTATGTTTGTATGGGGATTTTTGGTATCTTATTGGAGCTTTGTGATCACCCACCCAAATAAACAAGCAACTGGTAGGCAACTTTAATCCCCTCTCATCACTTGCGATGAAAGAACCCACCAACGACTGTCCTCATCTTATAATATTGTTCTTAATGGGTGGTATCAATGGATCTGAGCAAGAATACCTGCATTACAGGGCAGTGGAGGATTTCCAATGCCCTTTACTACACAGGCAATGGAATGGGTAAAATATGAATATTTTTCTATTCTTCAAAGCGTAAATTGATATTTTAATGTCCCATAGTATCAGAATGCTGGTTTTGATTCTCCACGATGATTGCCCTCCAATAATTGCCCTCTTATTTAAAGGGTTAGTTCAGTCGTCAAACAAGTTCACCTATAAAAAAGGACTTAAAGGATTAGTTCAGTGGTCACGCATGTCCATCTTAAATCAAAGAAGACAAAATGGTGAAGAAAGCATTGCAAAATCTTATTCCGTTAAGGAGATATTCAAGCTCAAAGTTTGGTATCTTTTTGTAGAAACGACTGAAATCAGACTAAAATTCCTCAAAGTCTTTATGTGTTTTAAATAAAGTTTATTTAATTTGTTTACTATTTGAAATATTTTTCCTCAAACTTTTTTTAGATGGTATATTATAGATACTCTTCCTAGATTCAGTTTTAGTACTTTTTTGACATGTTCCATGAAAAATTGCAGGACAAAATATGATAGAATACATAAAGAATTTGAGGACAAATTTAACCGTTAGTCCGGAACAACATCTGCTTTTGGCATAGCTTTCACAATCTTATATTCAAAATTAATATTTTACCTTTTCATATATTCTTCAACCTGCTTTAATACAATAATTGCGCTCTTATTTAAAGGATTAATTCAGTGGTCAAACAAGTTCACCTTATACAAAAGAGGACTTTAAAAGAAACAAAAGGAAAAAGGAACGACTGATGTGGAAAATCTACCATAGAAAGTTGGTACCCTCCTCTCTTACTGAATAAATACCTTACTACTATTGCTTTGTTCTCAAGCTTTCTTCAGGTTGTATGTTATAATTGCGTTGTGAAATTATCTTTTACCACTTTCTTAAATTTTTAGTAGTTTTTAGGTCACGATATCTTATAACAAATATCGTCAGTTTTGACATAATGACAAATGTTTTTAGATATATTTATACGATAGCTATGATATTATCCGCATTTTCCAATAAATTGATTATAAATATTTAAGACGCGAAAAGCACATATTTGTAAATCATATCAATTTTAATTAAACATTGCTAATGCACATTTAATCAAAGGTGGTACCATTCTTATGGACAAAGAGGACATCCTACCTCGATGGTCATAATACATTAAAGAACTCTTTGATGATAACAGAGGAAAAACCTACCATTAAAAAGAACATGGAGGGACCACCAATACTAAAGGGGAATTGCAAAGAGCAATAATAAAATACTCAGTAATTTGAAGATTGACGGAAAAGACCTAAAAGTTATAAGAAACCTATACAGGGATAGGCAGGGGTGTGTTTTGTCACCAGATCTTTTCAACATTTACAGCGAAACAACACTTCGCAACATCGACAGTCTTGAGGGGCTGAAAGTTGGAAGCTATAATATGAATAAGCTATGCTATGCATATAACACTTATAGCAGAGTCAGAAGAATATCTGCAGTTTCTTCTGGATAAAGTTGTAGAGGAAAGTGAAAAGAGAGGCTTGTCCCTAAATGTAAAGAACAAAGAATGTATGGTGGTTTAAAAAGAAGATGCCATAAACCCATTATGTAGTATATGAAGCCAAGGAGAAATAATTAAACAAGCACAACAGTTTAAGTACTTGGGATAAACACTAACATTAGATAGTCGGTGCATTAATGAAGTTAGAAAACGCATTGCAATTGCCAAAGACATGTTTACAAAAATGAATCCAATTCTGAAGAATAGAAATATTGGAATGGACACGAAAGTCGGTGTCTTATTTGGTCTACTCTTCCCTATGGCTGTGAATGCTGGACAATTACCAGTGACATCAAGAAAAGATTAAAAGCTATGGAAATGTGTTCATTAGAAGAATGTTGAAAATATCTTGGACAGAAAGGAAAACAAATGATGATGTCCTGATAGCTTCAGGCATGGACAGGTCTCTACTCAATGCCATCAGAAGGAGACGGATGACATTTTTCGGGCATGTTTATCGGGAGGGTGAGTTGGAACAGCTTGCAGTATGTGGGAAAATTGAGGGCAAAAGAAGCAGAGGAAGGCAGCGAGTTAAATATGTCCAAAGCTTAAACAGCTGGGCAACCAACGACAGCCTCAGTAAGAATAAGTTTATGCATTTAGCTCAAAACAGAAGTAACTGGAGGGTCTTGATCGCCAATGTCTGTTCCAGACTCGGCACCTAGAGAGAGAGAGAATGCAGAAAACGAAAATTACTTTTGCATATTCGCCATTACATATTTAAAAGATGGAGGATATGATACAATAATTAAAAACTGTGAAGTTACAGTTAGCATGATTTCAGTCGTTTGTATTCAAACAAGTCGAACTTAAAAACTTGAATACCTACTTAATGGAAAACACTTCTTTTGTGGGAAAAGGTCAGAATTCTCGACAATATATTCTAAAACTAATAACGATGGTATTAGTACGATCACGGAGCGCGGACTTATCGCGGCATAGAGTTTACAGGTCGGCTTAAAGTCCAGGGGTGAAGCCTAGAAACTGCGATTTTAGGTACTTGATTAAAATTTTCGATCAAAATAAATATGGGAGTTCTATACAGCTATTAACTCGTGAAACAATAAGAATATGTTATCGGTATGAACTTAAAATATTCGTGAAACATTAATATACGGAAAATAGCGTTTATATTTAAACTTCTTGTCATATTTTGGAAAAATATGGATACATGATATACCTTGAAAGTTAAAAGTTGAACTCTGTCTTACACTGGATGCTAGAGGTTGAACTACATGAGATGTTATTTACTATTACAAGGAAAACCATTTAGATCACTATATTTCATGTTAAAACTGTGCCCATTCTCTCACACCCACTTTTCCATTCAGGGATTTAAAGGAGGTTCGGTAGGAGAAGTAGTAAGTTTTAATGTAATGCCCACACTACAAGAACTGTGCTTATTGGCGAACATTTTATCAATGATCTAAAAAAAGCAAAATCAAACGAATTATTTGAAACACAGAGAAGCATGATGTTTAATAAGAACGCTCAGTTTTGATACAATAGAACCAACCTGACAGAAAAAATATTTTGCTCATTTGGAAATTCTACACCGTGAGCTGATTATTACTGTACTGTATACCAGTGTCTATGTCTCGTCTTAGATAAATATAGCATTTGATTAATTTGAAGGCTTAAAATACTCACTAAGTTTTGTTACATTCTTTGCTAATTTTGCGTGTGACGCTCACGATGTTTTTTGCTGGTTATTATGGGGTTAGTATATAACCAGTTGACATATATGTATAGGGCAGCTCGAATAGCACACCAGAAGTAGCCCGAGCATGGGCCCTAATTAGGAATTAAGTTCGTGCCTTAAAAGTTATACAATTCTATTCTCGTAAGCGCCCGGGTGCTTATTACGTCAACTACGGTATTTATGATTAGAGACTGACATAGAAGATATCAGTTTATTTCATATCATGTTTTCTACAATTGTTATATTGAATGCGCTTTTATTTATATTTATCTATTTATATTGACATTTCTTTCAAGAGAAAATGAAAGTGTCCTTTTTTAATAAATCGGATAAAATCACATGTAATTGAAAGGAAAATTTATGAGCCACGAAATTAAAAAGGGAATCCCAAGGGTATTGAGTAAAGTTCCATACTTCTCTCGGACAATGTGTAACATCAAATGTGTATCATTACAAACCATTAAGCTACTGACGGTCTTTTATGACAATAAATTGTCGTTGATATATGTTTCGGTGATATTGACATGCATGACGATTGATGTTTATAGGATAAGTTTATTAAAAAACATCCCACACTAGAAAATTGTAGACAGTACGGCAGCAACCCCTAACACTGGATTCTTTGAAATACCCCACAAATTGGGTACTTTTATGTAAAACGTCATCACATGAGCCTACACTTTTGACTAGCCCATACTAAACGTATGGGGTTTTTCATATTATGAGCAATCTGTTTTATTGATTTTCTCAAAAAGGCGACCATGAATTTCAAAAACAGCCGCAAAACGTTTGAATATCTATTTACTATCCGTCTCCAAAATTTCAGGATATCCAGTGAAAGTGTGGATAGCCCGAAGCGGAAAATGAGAAACCCCATACGCTTAGTGTGGACTAGTCAAATGTGTAGGCCCATGCGATGAAGGTTAAACATAAAAGTACCTAAATCTTGGGGTATTTCAAAGTACCCAGTTTTTCGGGTTGCTCCTGGACTGGTAGAGTAACAAATGGATCGAGGTCGTGCGATTTCTGATATTACCACGCAATATGAAAATGTATCGTTCATCTGATAATAAACAAAGATCAATGAACAATTGTTACCTTGTGTGAATGAAAGAATGACCAGTCAGATAGAAGCCAAATGCGTTAAATTGTTTGAGATTTAAAATGTTGTTTTATATATCCTGGATATAAAACATAAATACTTACAAAGTGGCTCTTTTATTGCATCTTACCTTTCAGGCTAGTGTGAGTATATCGAAGAAGTCATAAAATAGTTATATAAATAGTGACTTGATATTTCAAACAAATAATGATTTTTTAAGTGAAACAGAGTTTTAAATGTTACCGATGGTTGCAATTCAAGAATACACGCTGAAGAATTACACAGGCTTATAGGCTGCGCTACGCATTCCATATAAGGAATGTAGCATGAATCAAATAAATATTGTTTTTCGCCGCGAAGATTGAAGTGGACAAATTCTTAACAATAATGGGTCTCTAGTCAACTGTAAGGACATGACGTATTACATTGGCTGAGCTTTTTATGTCTGTACGAACAAGCAAAGAGTTTCCACAGGAACAAGTTATTGATCAATAATTCGATGCTTATTGCAATTTCTATGCGTTTCATTTTCCTCTCCTGTTTTCATGGAAGAAGGTCAGGGGAACAATATTGTTTTATGACACCACAATGATGCAACGTGATACATCAGGTCAGGCTACAAAATAAAAGACTCAAATACGTATCAAATAACATTGGTAAGCGTAAGGAATATTTTATATGTTTTGCATGGCCATTTTAACACGATAGACTGACAGAGAGAATGGGAGAAAGTAACCAAAATACATATTTCCAGGTAAGACAAACCAAAAGACAACACAGCAGATGGATTAATGTGTGTAAAAACACAACACAACACATCAGATGGTTTTAGGTGTGCAAAAGCAAAAAATAACAAATAATATGGTGTTAGGTGTGCAAAAAAGACAATATATCAGATAGTGTTAAGTGTGCAAGAAGCAAATACAACACAGCAGACGCCTTTACGTGTATAAAAACAAAATAAAACACAGGTGGTATAAGGTGTGCAAGAACAAAAGACAACATATCATATGGTGTCAGGTGTGCAAGAACAAATGTTAACACAGCAGATGGTTTTATGTGTACAAAAACAAAATAAAACACAGGTGGTTTTAGGTGTGCAAGAATAAAAGACATCATATCAGATGGTGTCAGGTGTGCAAGAACAAATGCTAACACAGCAGATGGTTTTATGTGTACAAGAACAAAATAAAACACAGATGGTTTTAAGTGTGCAAGAATAAATGACATCATATCAGATGGTGTCAGGTGTGCAAGAACAAATGCTAAAACAGCAGATGGTTTTATGTGTACAAGACCAAGACGACAACTTAGTAGACGATTTTAGGTGTACAACAACAAAAGCTTTTATGTGTGGTCGAACAAAAGCTAATACAGCAAACGCTTTTATGTGTGGTAGAACAAAAGCTAACACAGCATATGGCTTTAAGTGTGGAAGAACAAAGAGAAGACACGGTAGACGCTTTTATGTGTGCAAGAACAAAATACAACACATCAATTGATTTTAGGTGTACAAGAACAAAAGCAAATACAACAGCTTCTTTTAAGTATATAGAACTAACAGAATACTGTGCACATTTTTGAAAAGGTAAAATTACAACGGCTAACATGCTTCTTCTTTATACACATCTGATCCGGATAAAATGCTACGTATAATCATCCTGAATGTGTCGACTATCGATGAAAGTGATACCTTACCCGTGAGCATCCAATAGATACTCAACACTGAATTTTAACCAGGTGTGAAATGGACTTTACTACTAGTTACAGTTAAGAGGTATCTATTTTGCACTTTTAGGTTTATGACGCAGGCACCAGAAATAAAATACTGAAATAATATTCTTCATATTTCAAACTTATATCATAATTGAATTATCAAAGTATATATGCATTGTCACAAGAGAAGAATATTTACAGTAATTACAGCATGCGATGACATCTGCTGAGAGTTATGAAAAAGATATGAACAGTTATGAAAAAGTTATGAACAGTTATAAAAAAGGTTTTAATTAGGCTTAGCTAGTTTAATTATTGATTGAGTATTGTCTCCAATAACATTCTAATCGATACTATATATAATATATAGCATCTTAATGGTGGTTAGGTTCCTGCATATAGGAAATATATGTGTATATATCGTATTGCATACCACATTCAGACATTCTTTGGGTAGGAAAAAAGCGCTGGAATAATTTTCACTGAAAGGCAAGATTTTGTGATCTTGGTGGTGTCGAAGACAGTTAGTCATGCATAAAACAGTGAACGTAAAGGGTATGTATATTCTACCTTGTTTTATTGTTATCCTTCTATAGATAAATTTGTTTCATTGATGTGTTGTAGAAATTCTACTATTAAGAAAAAGTTTGGTAAATTTGTTTTACATTCTTTTAAAAGACGCCAAATAATAAGACGCCAAGAGCCAAAACTGCAAGAGCAAGACATTTCGTGATTGTCTTAACCTTTGTTCTGAACTCATCAACTTATAATATTTTGCCTATTTTGTATTTCTATTTGTAAGGAGCAGTTAATTTGTGAATATTTTTCGTACTAAAGCCACAGGGCCGAAGTTTCGATGAATTAATGAATAAATGAATGATACTATACATCGGATATGGTATGCCGGCTTGTCATATAGGGAAGGAAAGGGAGGGGGGGGAGGACCATAATTTTGAGTGAGGCACTAAGGAAATATTCTTAGACTTTGAATTTGGAAACTTTAATCTCATAATTGGGTTTTACAAAATGCAATTAGTGTCACTGGTACACTCAATTTCATCAAATTTGTCTTAAAACAGATTTCCGACATTTTTTTGTCATTTTAATTGTTACTGTATGTGTCTAGAAAACTTCGTCAACCCATTTCATCGACAAAATGACGGAGTCTTTGGCATAAAGATATTTTCAATAAGGTATAAATGTACTATTTTACCTTTGAGAATCACAATGAAAAGGGAATTGGAAAATTGATCAATCTTTGACATCAATTTTCTCAAAGCTACGTTTTCATACATTCGAAGCTATGCGGAAAGAGTGACGATATGATGGTCAATTGCATAAGACATCAGAAGAGGTACACAAGATTATGAATAGTTTGTCAATGTACATTATACAAGCAAATGTAATTTCCATTAACTTTTTTAGGTCTTATTTTTGGTCGATGACCGAAATCTGCGAAATTCAAAAAGAAAATCGGAAACACTTCACTGACAATCTTTTTTTCATTTCAGTGAAGTGACATGTCCCGAAAACTAGTTGAAATATTCGTTATTATTGTTTTAGGTTTATGTCCTTCATACCCTGAGATCGTCACCGTTATGATTTTACGCAATTTATGCGGAAAATTAAAGTCGCGAAATTGAATAGAATATATTGTCACTCGAGTTGTTGTATGTTACCGTATTCTGTATAAATATCAGGTACAACCAGGCAACATTAGGTCAACAAGCAGAATTTTAGCATGGTTACTTAGAAAGTACGTTATGGAAACCTCACTACTTAAAGCTTCAATTACTTAAATAAATATCTTTTAAAATAATTTATAGATTACCTTGAACTTTTATAATAACTGTTTCGTCACAGCCATTGCTTTCCAAGCAAGTCGGTCAGTCAGACAGTTATATATGCCGCGCACAAAGCAGAGAAAAACTAACGTTAGCACTAGCTCATATTGTAAACACGCGCCCGAGTTGACGACAAACTCAGTTCTAGAAATTATAACTACATGGAAATACGTGATTGGCTACAAACCACCTACAACTTATTTATTATTTACTCCCATAATCGGAGTGAAATACTTAGAGGAAATCGATTTATTCAAAGGCGTACTCACTCTTACAAGAGCTATTTTCCACTCTAATGGAGCGAAATTATTTTCCCTTCACTGACAGAGTGGTTAAAATCACTCTTTTGATTTAGGTGTGTATGAATATCACTTACAATCAGAGGCTATTTTAAGATCAATAAAACTCCTCGGATGTTGTATGAATATCATTTACAACCTGACCCCGCTTTATAATCAATCTACTTTTTCCTCTCAAAGGGTAAACGGACGGAAGTCAGGCTTAGCCTTGAAAGAAGTCAAAAGAATAACAGTAGGATATGTGACACTGGGGGACGTTTTGGGGGTGCGTTTTGGACGTACCTGGGGCAAAAGGCACTTGGGGAAAAAGCTACACTTAAGAGCAAAGACGCACTTGGGGAAAAGACGCGCTTGGGAAAAAGACGCACCTAAAGGTAAACACTTATGGTGGAACAGTTGATGTATTTGAGGTATGTTATAGAGGTAACTGATTATGAGATACGGCTGGAGGGGGATAGGTATGATAAGGAATGTTTTAAAAGATCGATTTTGGACGGATAAATATTATTACATATTATTATACACTTCTCAACATAGCATTTCAAAAATGGATTGATAAGGTGGAGAGAGAGAGGAGATGAAACGGTATTGGAAAGAACTCTGTCAATTAGCTGAAGCAACATTCACTCAATTACTGAATGATGCCCTGACCGCATAGACAAATTAAACTGTTATGGGATGTCGTGTGGATCACCCTAGTCAAAGACATCATAATGTTTAATGATTCAGATCATCAGTGACTTCCATTAAGGAATGGGAATAAAAGCAGTCGATCCAACCAATTTGGAGCTAGCTTTGAAAGAAGCTACGTTCATGTTGCAATTTGAATACCACAGATTTCCATTCAGACAATTCTTCGACAGTTTAAAGGAATGCTGGGAGGGTATACCTGAAGGAGAACGTGGCGAGATGATCGAGGAACGCTTGAAAGCATTACCAAGTGTATATTTTGAAGTTGTTGACTATTTTTGTAAACTGGTAAAGAGACATATAAACACAATAAGTTGCGACAAAAGATGTATCTTTACTATTTGGAGAAATTGTTAAGGGAGTGGAGAGGAAGTCAGGTTGGAACCGGTAAACAGCAAACAGGAGACTATTTGAAATCTCATATATGGTTGACAAATCACAAGTAATTTATATTTTAGAAGCTTTTGCCAGGGAAGTGGGATAACGTTATCATCTGTTTAACTTTAATAAACAATTGTTAGCAATTCAAGCTGAATTACCAACAGATCCTTACCCCAGACTTTTTGAACATTTAAAATATATTTTGGATCAAGAAAAGACGATCCCTTTGGCCATTATAACACCAAAACTTAAGCTCAATATATCACCTTAAAAATCTATAGAATTTGATTAAACATGGCAATGAATACTATATTAAAAGACATTAAAAATAAACATAATTTGAGACAAAAATGTAAACAGTTTGTACAGTATCATATCATAAATGAACCTTTAAGTTGGACAACTGATTTTGAACTTTATATACATGACACTATAACAGAAGCAATGATAAGAATAGAACTTTGGACACATTTCAAATGATTATTTTGAAAAAACCTTCTATTCAAGAGTTGGACATTATTAGTAAAGAAGTATTTTATTCATGTACCAACGAAAACTTGTGTTATCGTATGGTTTCCTTTCGTGTATTTATAATAATGGTTTGTAGAAACACAATTATGATGATCTACTGATTGAGACTGCGTTGGATGAAATAACATTTTATTATGAACAAGGTTTTAGCCATTTCAATCGGAACATTTTTATTTGCTATGTAGTATCTCTTTTTGCTTTTACAATTTATAATTGGTAAATAAAGAAGTAATATATGAATAAGAATACAAAAATATTCTGTTTTCATTTTATAGTCTTAAGGATGTACATCTTAGATTAAATAGTATTTATCATGATCTTAGCAGTCTAGCTGGATTTGGGAATTTACAACAGTTATTTAGAGCTGTTAATATACCAAGTAGATCCCTATATCTGTGGAAATGGTACGTAACTGCTTAAAAGAACAACGCACTTACACCTTACATAAACCTGCACGACGCAACGTACCCCCGAAATCGTGTGGTTGTCATGGGAATGAATGATTAATGGCAGTGTGACCTGGCCGATATGCAAGATTATAGTCCTTGCAATAAAGGATTAAAATATATTTTAACATGTATTGGCATATTGCTGAAATTCGCATGGATTATTCCGTTTCGAAATAAAATAGGAAAAATTTAATCAACGCTCTTAAGACAATTTCTAGGTCTGGTCGACAACCTCTACAGTTGCAATTGGATAAAGAAACATAATTCATAAACCGGTGTTTTTAAACATTTCTGAAAGAACATAACATTAACTTTTTTACGACACAAACTGAAACAAAGGCTAGCATTGTTTATCGATTTAATCGGTACTTTAAAAACTAAAATGTGGCGCTATTTTACTTACAAGGGTAATTAAAAATATATAACTGACTTAAACGAGATGGTGTGATCATACAATACTTCAAAGCATCGCTCCATTAGTATGAGACCTATTAATGTGACTTTTGTAAATTTTGGGGAGAAAATACAAGCCTCGATACCTAAATTTAGCATTAGTGATCTGGTAAAAATGAGTAAAACAAAAGGTTTGTTTGAGAAGGGTTACTTTTAAAATTGGACAGAAGTAACATTTAGAATTGTGAAAGTATATCCAAAGAAAGTACCTGTCTATAAAATAGAAGATATAGATAAGAGAAACCTTAGTGGAAACACTTTATGAACCAGAATTACAACATGTGAAATTATCTCAGAATCATATATTTAAAGTAGCAAAAGTGGTAAAAACCCAAATTAAAAAAAGAAAAAAAAAAGAATTCTCAGTGAAGTGGTTTGGCTACTCAGAAAAATCCAATTCATGGGTAAATGAAACTGAGAGGTGAAACAAGGAATACAAAGGCGATTCGTGTGAGAAATTGTCTCATTCAACAATACATTACAGCATTGTAACCATTCTCCATCCAATTTTGATTTACGTACACGCATCCGTTATTATGGTACATTACGAACAATATTCTGCTAATCAAGTAGATAGTGGTATACTTGTCCATCATGGGGCCATACAACAACGTGGATATGGTTTAGGTAGTGTTTCAGGGGTAGGTAATGAAAACAGCAGTAATCCATCTGAAACGTGGGGCTGTAGCTGTAAAAAAAGAGGCAGCACGTACTGGTTTAGAAATTGCCGATGGTGCATTAGCAAGTGAAAACTTAAAACATGCTGTCAAACAACAAGTTAAACAAGGTGGTCATCAATTATGGCGGCAAGCAATATATCATTTAGGTTTGCGAAAAGGTATTAAACAGGGTGTACCTGACCGTTCCAATCATTTGAAGAGAAAATGTGTAAAGAAGTCATCAGATATCTAAACGATTCATAAGATATACAAAACATGGCTTTCATTCATCACCATTAAAGTGGGTGTACAACATCAGAGTTGGACCTGTTTACATTACCACCTACGGAAATGAGTATAGAGAAAGGACAATGGATCGAATACCATCATATTAGCAGCCTCTCTAATGGACCCATTGAGTTTAATATTGCCCGTACAGTTGAGTAATACATTTATGTGGCTCACACCATGTTGCAAGTCAGTGTAAAATTGTTAATAGTAATGGTACTCGCTTACAGGAAGATGATCCAGTTCTACTAATCTTTTCATGTAATCTCTTTTTAACCATATAAATGTATGTTTAGATAAACGATTTATTACCCAGTCAACTAATACATACCCATACCGGAGCATGTTAGAAATATGAATTAACTACGGGGCTGAAGACAAATTATTCAATTATCTTCACAGTTATTTTACAAAGATACTGCTGGAAAAATGGATAGTAGTAACCCTCTCCTACCACAGAATAAATCTAATCAAGGATTGAAATTACGGTATAAATTTACAAAGGGCAGTAAGACAGTGGATATGCTTGCCCCCTCTTTTTCCATGTCGATCTCTTTTTACAAGGAAAATACCTACTCAATGGTGTGGATATAAAAATTAAACTCACACGAGCAAAGAATGCATTTTGTTTTATATCATCACAGGTTGAAGCTGGCTATAAAATAAAAATTACCGCAGCCTCTCTATTTGTTCGTAAAGCGAAGTTAAATCCTTCAGTAGCATTAGCTCACGCCAAAGCTTTGGACAAGGGGACTGCAAAGTACCCCATCACCCAGGTTGAAGTGAAAACATTCTATACCCCTCAAGGAACCTTTCTATGTCAAAAGACAACATATTTCTAGAACAGCTCCCCAAACGGATTGTTATTGGTATTGTAGACAATAATGCTTTTAATAATATATATGCCAAAAACCCTTTTCATTTGAAACACAACCACACCAATTATCTCTCATTCTATAGGAATGGCATTCAAATCCCTACAAAAACCACGCAAACCAAATGTTGATTACAGCAGTTGTTACATCCGATCCTATCACTCATTATTCTCTGGAACCAATCAACTTTTCAATAACAGTGGTAATCAAATAACAAGGAAATGACTAAGGACATTGCTAAACCCTATTTGCCTTTGATTTGAGTTAAAGACCATGTATACCAATGATTTGATAATAATCTTACCT
>JAIGNY010001849.1:1147500-1190000 GCA_020152595.1 Chiridota heheva
ACTCTTTCTTGATTCATAGATTTTGGTTGGCAGGTTGGTACGCCCAATAATACGGCCAGCTGGGGGTTTAAGTGATAAAGTATAGGTTCAATTAACCTAACTTTGCAACGATCTGAAATATTATTATGATTTTTTTTGACTTTGTCCACAAGGTCATCAAAAAGGGATGGTTGTAATATTTCAGCTAGTTTTTTAGCTGAAGCATACATTCCTTGAAGCACTTTAAAGGAAAGAATTTCAGGGTCCTCTGTAGTATGATACAGAATTGTATTAAACTCTTCAGTCCCATTATACCATGTGTATCGGTAATGAACTTCCGCAAGAGCTACTTCCCAAGATTCATCCAAATTAATCTCCTTATACAGTTTTGTTTTGTAGTGGTCGAGGGTATTGTTCGGAAAATAGTTCATAGAACTATTACTTGGTAATGTCACATAAAACTAATCCATACTGTCCAAATTTATAGATAGTAACGAATGGCAAATTCCCATGCGTGAGCCCTTTATTTATAGCCAAAAGGGTTATTGGTCATGTCATGAAACAGTGCTCTCTTATCATAAATAATGCAGTAATCTTTCTTTCTTTTCTTACTTTCGATAGTCTTTGTTGCTGTGTTTTGAACAATCTTATTCTTTTCAATCAACCTGATGATGACACATGTTGGTGTCACATTTATTATTTGCGATTTGTTTCAATGAAGGTTTATCAACTCTTTCGAAAGATATCTTCTTTAGACCATCGTGATTTAATGTAATACATCTGATCTTGAGAACAGTCTTCCTATTACTCATTTGATAAACATAGTTTTTCGGACGCCATGATACAAATGTCCCAATGAACGTGTTAGGGGGAGTTCATATGTCAATTCTCCGTAGGGGGCTCCCAGTTCTCCGCTTAGGACGTGAAAATTAGACTGCCAGGATCGAAATATATTACTCTCTCCTGTAATTTCTCTAAAACTGAATACAATTTCAATCAAGCATGGGAAGTTGTTATGGCAGCTATACTAACATTTGACTTTTTCCGGAGTAAATTCCTCTTTCCATTGGTATTTACATTCAATCATATCATCACTTAAGAAATGGATGGCATTTACCTGTCTGCTCTCATCAGTAAGTAGCTGGTATAATTGAAAAGGCTCGTCAATAAGTTTGCATTGTGTGAGATTCTTTCGCTGACCGAATTTCCCCCCAATTGCATTCAATATAGATTTGGCGAGAGCCCTCATCCCGGGATTAATTTCAATTCCCTTTTAATCAAAATCGATATAAAGCTCTTTAAATTAATCATCTGAACACCTCAAATGGCAAGCCACTACTTTCTTGCTTTATCTTTAAAAACTTATATAGGCTAAACATACCCCCCTTCCCCTTCTTTTGGTCGGAGTGTCGTAACACGCAGTTTGCGAGTAGTAAAGAGTCTCAATGACTTCTATCATGGAATACCCCATTCTAGTGTCTTCATTAGTTCCCCTGTAAACCAGGTAACTTTCAAAAATATTTGATCATTTGCATGTGTACAAAGTTTGCTACAACCAATTTCAGAACAACTTTGACAAAGAGGAAAAACTATCTTTCCTCTTACTTTCACTGGCAAAACAGGTAAAAATAAGTCCTCGGGTGGAAGTAGTCTGCATTTTATGAATCCAAAATAGACTGAAACTTGTGAAATCAAGATAAAAAATTTCGTCCACAGGTTTTGTTTGATGATAGAGTTTAATGGCATAAGTACGACAGCCAAAAAAAGCCTCACTAGGATTGAGGGGGTCATTCACATTGCAAAGAGGTGTATTGTTGAGATATAGCAGAATATCCACATCCGTATCATATTCATATTCCCAAATTTTACCCCATATGTAACCACCAGTCTGAAACATTCTTTTTCTAGCTTACAGTTCATTATGAAGTTCCCACATAGATTTAGAATCATAGAAGGGGTGGAGAATTGCGGATGGGTAACACAAGGGACAGCCATGATAGAAGCAGCGTAACATTTTATAAATAATCTTACTCTTAACATTGTGGCATCAACATAATGTCCCATAATTTGATCTTTGCCACTATTTCGTGCGTGTGTGGTGTAAATGTTTTCTCGTTGCTCGCAAAACAGCAGCCATTTGATAGCTTTTGTTGAATAGTGACAGGGTGATTTAGAACTTGTTTTATTTGATGTTTTAGCACCAATTGGAATGGTTTCTTTTTCAAGAAAATGTGTGCGAAATTCCAAATTACATGCTGAAGCTATTGTCAAACAGTGTTTAAATGGGTCAATACCCCCGGGAGCCGAATGTGGATGAATTGTGATCGATTTGAAAATTTATTGAATTCTTTGACAAGATTGACGTAGAATGTCTACATCACTTTGACAGTAAGCTTTCATCTCCTCTTGAAAATCAAAAACATAATCTCTGAATAGTAAGTCCTCATACCATAAGTGAAACTTCGTTTTTACTTCAGGCAATATCACAGGAAAAATGTGTGCGTTTTCGTTCGCTTATTCAACCCTTAAACATACAGTAAATGCATACTTATTCATACCTGAAACTAGTGCTTAAGGCACGAATTATACCAACGTTTCCAGTCTGTTTCAGGCTCCGATCGGTACATTAATTCTAGCAAATTAATTGACGTAAGCATGACACTTTACGTTTGGAAACGGCCAGAACATCCGCGATAAATAAGTTGATATTGGTAGTGATTAAGTAGCGTAAACTTCAAGGTTTTCACAACTTAAACTGTCATGCTTCCGTCAATTAAACTGCTAGAATTAAGTTTGTATTTTTGAAAAATAAGTTGTGTATTTTCAGTGATTAAGTGGCGTAAACTTCAAAATTTACACAACTTAAACTATCATGCAACCGTCAGTTAATAAGTTAGTGTATTTTTAGCGAATATGTTCCGTAATTTGCAAAATTTCATGCATAACTTAAACTGTCATGCTTCCGTCAGTTACACTGCTAGAATTAATTTTCGTATACTCAAAATATAAGTTAGTGTATTTTGAGTGATTAAGTTTCGGATTTTCGGCAAATAGGTTATACAAATGTATTTGTTCGATATTCAAGTTCTGTAAAACATCGTATTTCAATAACTTAAACTATCATGCTTCCGGTACTTAAACTACTAAAATTAAGTTTCGTATTTTCGGCAAATAAGTTATATGTTGTTAGAATTTACGTTCTGTTATCTATCTTATTTCTAAAACTTACACTACCATGTTTCGGGCCTAAACTTGTAGAGTTAAGATACCTATTCTCGACAGATAAGTTAGTCATATATATTGTCGAATAAGTTCCGTAAGCTATCGTATTTCAAGAACTGTCATGCTTCCTACACTTAAACTGCTAAAAGTTTTTTGTATTGTGGCAATTAAGTGTCGATATCTGCGAGGTTTCGTGAACTTGCATTTTAAGTATTTCACGAAACTGAGATGCTTCCTCTGGAATAACTTCCAGTTTACGTTTAAGAAGTTTTTTTTTTGCTTTCGTCGTTTACACTTAGGCCTAAGCTTGTCGTTGTTGAATTTTTCATCTCGCGGAAGATATTATGTTGTTAAGTTGCGATACTTTGATGTTTCCAACGCAGAAGTAACCAGGTAAAGTCAAAGCCATCGTGTATTTCTTGGTAAAGAACTTCTGCGTCGACAACCAACTGACCAAGTTTTGTGTATTCTCAGGTCCTCTCGCTAATTGTTCGCCTTCAACTGTTTAATAAGTGATTCCGCAATTTCTTCTGCACCCGTCGCCTTTTCAGCAATTTACTTTTTCTTTCTCTCCTTCTGCAGCATGCTTTCTATTCTAATATCTTCTTCCGCATTATCATAGCCTTTCCCCTCTCCGATGATACTATTCTTTTCACGAACTTTTTCTATTTTTGTTTTGCACTTCATCCAATGCGTTTATTTCCACTGACAAAATACGCAACATGTTGATGGTAACTGCATATTCCCCCTGGCCTATTCCAACTCCTGGTATAACAGGCAGTTGTCATTTAGATGACCATGGATACAGCCCTGTATGATTTACGATAAAAGAGATCATGCGATTGCGCTTTAGTATTCACTAGTCAAGGTTAAAATAATGGCAACTCCCTATATACATATATTACAGGCAAATGACATTCATTCAATTATTCCATCTGACTTTATAACATACATCGTACACAATACTAGCAGAACTTCTGCCCATAATTGTAAATGCCACTAAACCTTACTGCTGCAATCTTTATATTATACACCACAATACATGGAAAACTTGTCTATTCCACATATCCAAATTTTCCTAAAACATAAGATAAATAACCTTCCACTACCACTCCTAATTCTCTACATTTAACTTCGTATATCACATTTTATCTGTCCTCAGTTACAGAATATCAAAATAAAAGCCTCATACTATATTACACTTGTAACAACATACTAATGGTACTATACAGCTTTAATCCTCTCAGACAGACGACAAGGGTTCCTCTGTATCCACCTCCTAATTCATTCTAAACTAGCTATAATAATTATATAAAACCCCTTAATAAATTAACTAGTCCCCTCTGTTACCCTGGCAACCCAGCTTCTCTCTGTAGAATCAAAGTAAAACATGCACCCTTCACTAATCTGTGGTAAACATACAGGGTATACTATGTGGTACCTCTTGAAGTCCCTTGGTTTCTTGAACAAAGTCATGATAGTTTAGATTGAAACCCTGAAGATATGACTTAACCTATTTTAATAAAACTTATACCAGGGTGATCTAGACACTTAGGAGCATCAATCAATATTAAATAACAAAGAGTCCAACTCACCTAAAAAGATGAAAAGGAGAACACTTTTGAGTATTCGAAAATAATATATTTTCCTCAGCTGGATGGTGATGTAATGTGTATCAGCCTCATCAGGCTAGCATCTCATCAGTGCTGGGCTGGTTTATTAATAAGAGGGATGGGTGGTTTTGGCTCAAAGAGGTATAATAAATTAAAGATGTATTTCCAAAATAAAACATTTTTTTTAAGGGGGTGGGGCTTTGAAATTCCCTACAACATGCAGTATGACAGTTTATAATTTTGATATCTGCAGTATAAAAATATGTGATTTTTAAGACCTACAGTACGAAGATAGATGATTTTTAATACCTGCAGTTGTTTTTATTTTATAAATGAATAAGATTTAATATAGGTACAAATTGAGAAAAACTAAAAGGATTTAAGAACAATACATAACATACACCAATAAAACATTAAAAGGTCAAATAACTTCTATAAGTACTTTAAAATTAAGATTTAAAATAACATATGGCAGTAAGAGACTGTACAAATACAATTTTACATGCTGACATTAGAAAATAAAAGATAAGAACTTTATTTAAAGCATGCAGCAAAACAATAATAAGGTCAAATATAAATAAAAAATAGAGAAAATTAAAAAGGTTTAAGAACAATACATCTATACCAATAAAACCTTAAAAGTTAAAGAAACTTCGATAAGTACTTTAAAATTATGATATAAAAAGAACATATGGTTGTTATATAGTATGAAAATATGCATTTTTTAAGACCAGCAGTATGAGAGATTGGAATTTTGATACCTGCACTACAAAAATTATGAAAAAAGGCAACTGCTCGGGCGGCACTTGTATATATACCTCACATATGGAAGTGCGCCCCCCCCCTCCCCACGGCCCTGGGTTTGCTTAAAACCAGGAACATCTCAACCTGCCCTCAAATGGAGCAGGGCCGGTCTAAGTAAAAGTTATATATTTCTTTGTTTCCCAAACCACAAAACTGTATACAATTGCACCTCCCCAAGGCTACCTCAAGATAGCTACTACTCCCACTGGTGTTAGAACTATTTATGCTTCGATGCTATGATGCAAACTTAACTTTGTTGAATGATGTGATTAATTTCTTGCTTGAAAATTGCAGGCCAATTGTTTTAAGCAGTGCCTTTACCAATGAGGGAGGAGGAGGGGAAGGGGGAAGTAATCGTGTTCCACTATTTCCCCTTCCCTTCACCATTCTCATTTAAAGATAGAACCAAATTTTAGTTATCATCAAATCGCGACCAGACCCTTTTCTTACATTTAAGTGTCAAAACCTTTGGAAAGTTTCTAAGAATGGAAAAATGAAAAAGCACGGACATTTTTACACTGTTATTTTACTTTACGTCTAACTGGCCAAAACGTTAACCGCTATAGCAAATTGTAACCCGTGTAAAGTCTAGCATATATCAGGTAATGTTAAGGATATTTGAAAACAATATTCAAAGGAATTACCAACAGTTCTGACAATCAAGGCCTTCGAGAACCAGTGCGGGCCCGGGGATAAGCATCTTTACCGGGCTCCTTTTTAAACGGTGCGGTAGGAAGTATGTTTTTCCCCATTTTCTCCGGGCTCTTAAATCGGCACGGCCCGGGGCTGCAGCCCCTGACCCACCTCCCGTCAATCCTGCTACCAATGTGAATGAGGTAATTAATTGTGTGAAAATTACTGGATTCTATTCAGATTTCAAAGTGCATTGTAAGTATTTGACCTCAATTGGTACTAAAGTTCAACATGAGATTTCTTCTTCTGCCAATTCACCTATTTCTTCTAAAAGTTTTTGACTTCATCATCCAACTCCCTTTTTTATACCCTTTTACAGCTATTGAAGTCACTGACAACATTATATCCCTAAACAGTATGCTCACCAGGTTGGGACAATATATCTCCCAAACTGGTTAAAGCAGTTCCATGTTTTATTTGCAAACCTCTGTTATATATTCAATCTATATCTTTTACAAAGTAATATTCCAGAGAGTTTGAAGAGGCCCGTGTATCTTTGACATTAATAGATCAGTAGACTTCAGATCGCAACGTTTGTTTACAAACACATCAATGAAACTCTGAAAAACTGTTTTGATGATTTTTACAAGATAAGAAATAACATTCGTTTTTAAGTACACGGTTTACAGGAATAAGAATAATCTCAATACTCTCTCCCATCATCACATCCACTATGCTGGTGCTATACTTTGGAATTCTTTAGAACACCCTTTAAAAATGCTAGCCTCTATGTTATCTTTAAAAAACGGTTTAAATTAAGTTTCGTAGCATCATATAGAGACACAAACAGGTTAGGGAATTGAGGGTGGGGAGGGGCGGTTTTTTAATTTTTCATTTTTTAATTAAACCTGTGTAAAACTGTATATTCATAGTTTTATCTTCTAAATATTTGTAATTAAAGATTAATATTGAGGCGGAGTGTTTATATGCGTATTTAATGCACGGGCAAAGGATTTCGTAAAAATATGAATAGAATGACTCGAATTTAGGTGGACACGATGCCGTAAATCATTTATAAAATTTGCGTGATAGATTATTTAAAATGCATAAAAAAAAATTATAAACGAGAAAAGTTTGCAAACATTTTTTGCTTTGTTAAGAAATTCATTTGTTGTAAAAATGGACAAAATACTTAAGGCCGTGCATTACGGGAGTTTTAATAATGCATGGATCATAACAATGCAAATACTCCATAGAAATTTTATAATTGAATTTATAGCATGCAGACTATATATATTTATATATATATATATATATATATATATATATATATATATATATATATATATATATATATATATATATATATATATATATATATATATATATATATATATATATATATATATATATATATATATATATATATATATATATATATATATATATATATATATATATATATATATATATATATATATATATATATATATACATATATATATATATATATATATATATATATATATATATATATATATATATATATATATATATATATATATATATATATATACATACATATATATATATATATATATATATATATATATATATATATATATATATATATATATATATATATATATATATATATATATATATATATATATATATATATATATATATATTTTTGGTCAAGATTTTCAAATGAAATTTTAGGATCATAATTCAAATAAAGATAAACTACCAGGAGGTTCCAGAGGCGGGGTTCCGGGGTTATACACTCCGCCATCGGTGTGCCCTTGTATGTTTGTCATTGTTCCGTGCCCAACCCCAACCTCCTACCCTGTCTGTTCCCCGCACCCACCCGATGCCCACCAAATAAAAACACATAGACCTATATAAGTCTAGAATTTGATATTTTTAACAGATCAGAAGCTAAAATCGCAGTTTCTTGAGCTTTACCCATATGGGTCCCTTGTGAGCAGCGGTATATCCAGCTTTCGGCGCCAGAGGTGACAAAAGTGACTTTTTAATCTGACTTTTGGCTAAATAAAAAATATTTAATATTAAGTGAACAAACTGAAAGAAGTGAATCACTACCAATTTGATATATAATGGACGATTTTCTAATCTCACGCCATTTTATAAACAAAATGTGGGCTGTCTTAAACTAAATTTTTGCAATTTTTAACGAAAATTGGGCAATTTAAAAAAATCTAAGCACTTTTTAACCTCATTTGTACATAAACAAAGTTTGGGTGATTTGTAACCACATTTGTGCATTTTTACCAAATTTAGGCCATTTAAAAGAAAATTTGGGCGAAAATTTTAACCAAAAATGCATTTTAAGTTCTTGCACAAATATGAATAGAAAATTGTCCTACTTGAATATTTCACCACATGTTATTATTTTCAGTTAGACTTCACACAAGAGGGTACATACTTTCGCAATGGGAGGGAGGAGGGAGAGGAAGGGGGAACCCCACGCTGGCCACGGTTCAGGCTTTATCACCCATTTTGTGCTACTATTTCTGAAAATTGATTATCAACATGTCACAATTGTATGTGATATTGCCAATCAGGCACATGCTGTCCACATGTGCGGTGTTGCCATGTAAGGCATCTTGAAGCATGGAGTTGACATTGCTTCCTGCTCGAAGAGTCTCACGACCAATATACTTCGAAAAGTTGCTGTGCCCCAGCCAGTCAGCCAGCGAGCCAGCCAGCGAAACTAAGTTTAAGTGAAATTTTCGAAAAGCAGAACCTTTTACCTAAGGTTTCCGAATATTTAGCCAACGTAGACAATTTGTTGGAACTATTTTTAAAGAAAAGTCTGACATTTTCAGATTTTTCATTTTTAAATTGAATAGATATTCCGAAAACGGTATTAACGTATGCGTGGCTGTGGTTACTGACATTTTTAGGAATATGGCGGCAAAATTACGAAATCTTTGAAGGAACAGATTTTTTCTAGAAGAAAGACAGCTCATAGCCAATGGATTATGACCCCGACGTCTCGAGGATTTTTGCAGTAAGGTACACAGCAGTCACAGTGGCGCGCGTGTATACCTAATAATAGGAATTTTCAAAATTCCGGAAAGTAAAAAAAAAAACGAAAATCTTTCGAGAAACGTATACATTTTTAAAAAATGATTAAAACACGCCCCCCACAACCTCCACCACCACCCCACCCCAAGCAACAACAAAATTCAGACAATTTTGTTAAAAACGGATAATGAAATTCGGTTTAGGCTACTTAAGTCCTGATTTCCGGAAACTTCACTGACTTTCCCCAGCTGAAAAATATTCTAAGCAGCGCCACGGGCCCGGGTCACATCAACTTTTGAAACCAGATTGAGTGTACAGCTTGTATTGACCGTGGTCATTGAGATGCTTTGGCAGCACCAGAACATGTGACAGACCGTCGGGGAGCAAAGGGGCAATTCTGCCCACTAATATTGAAGTGTTATAGTGTTACTTGCCACCAATGAAATTTGTTTGTGAAGTTTTTCCCTCCGTCCCATCCTTTACCCCGTGATCCATGTAGGGGTACGGGAAAAATTTTCCCAAAGTATTTATCTGTTTATGGTTACAATTGATTACTTAACCACACAGATTTCAAATGTATTTATTTGCCCCGCCACTGACCTGCTGGCATCATCTTTATATTTTTCCGAATTGAAAAAATGCCTTATAACATTTTACTCTTACTAATTTTCGAAATGACACGTCAAGTAGTCAAGTAAAAGATTTGGTTGTTTTTCATCAAATTAGCTTATGTTAATTTATGTGTGGTTGATTAATCTAGATTATAAATCATATTGTTTTGTATTTATCTCGTAGCTATAGACGATTTCCAATGTTTTTTTTACAATGTACCAGAGAGCCACCTCTGCTCAAGAATGTGAATGTTGTACCCCAAATCATATATCCCACTGCAAATCATATATTCCACTGCACCACATATGTACGCGTTATCATAATGATACCTTATTGGCGAAGGTTCAAGGGGTGAAGCCCTGATAGTCAGACAGCAGGCCAGGGGGCGAAGCTGACAAGAAATTTATGTGGATCGGGGCTGTTGATATCCCCAAACATAGGCGTAGGAAACGGTAGAGGGGAAAAAAGATAGGAGCTGGCTCCAATACAAACATCGGAGGCCAACACCACTTTTGGCCCCCAAATTTTAATATTCACACATTTTTATCTTCTGCCTGTTGAGTATAGAGGAAGACTTGAAAAATAAGAGGCTGATCTGATGCAGTATTCCATTTACACTTAAATGTAGGGTGGTAAGACCTCGAAATATTGGGGGCCAAAATGACATCGAATTTGTCGATACATATGCTAAGGGAATCATAAACTTATACCTTAGCGACTACTTTACCCCACCCCCACCTCCCGAGAGACACCACCTCCTCGATAAAGCCTTTAAGCTAACTTCTGTTTGGAGGAAGTGGTCCGAAATAAGTAAAATTTCCGAATAATAAAAACTTTTTACCCGAATTCTAAAAGTTTTGCCAAAAAGGTCATCCAAAATTTTCTGAATTTGCATTTGACCAATTCTTAATGTTCTGTATCTTTAGAAAATTAACAGACAATTTTGTTACTTGAATTTTCATGAAAAATTCATTAAATTTCTGAAAATTAACCAATCTTTATTTTATGTCATGTATAGGATTTTCGGAAATTTTGACAACAAATTTGCAAAGTTTTCATAGATTGTTATATTTTTACTGTCACTTTCTAAAAAAAATCATGGAAAATTGCCCCTTCTCCCTATTCCTACGCCAAAATGACAGAACCTGTGGGAATTTAAAGTATGGGCCCAGCAAGGGTGGATCCAGACCCCAACCCTCGCCCCCACCCTTTTCAAATTTCGCTAATAATATTTTGATATTTTCTGAACATTTTCGAATGCTGTAATAATATTTCCCAAAATTCTAATCATTTATCAAAAAAGTTGGTCAATTTTCGGAAAATGGTTGGAATTTTCTAAACAAGTTGCCTGATTTTTCGATCTATTTAAAAAATAATAATTTCTAACACTTTCCTTAAAAAAAATGGGATTCAGAAAATTCAGGTGAATAATCCTGATTTTTAGGGAACTTTACGCTCCCTTTGCTGGAAAAAAGTGTAGCTATGCCACTTGATCGGCGGGCCAAGGAATGACATATTGCACCCCTTCAGATATTTCCCAAAAAATATGGCTATAGTAGGCCCTGTATACTGAGTGAGATGTTATCTCACTATTTAATCACGTGCATTTCAAGCAAGCTTTCAACAGTTAAGTGGCATTGCTCTAACTTTTCCAGCCTGCCAGCGAAGAGAGGGGGTGGTTAAGTGAGCAACGGCGTGGGAAGATGGTTTTCAGTAGGAGCAAATATCTGCTACAACACTAGTTCAATGGTAGAAAACGGATGGGGGCACCATGATGATCACTGAGGTTTTGAGGGCACGAGCCCCGTGTGTCCTTAGTTCATATACGTCTATGCAAGTCAATTAGTTTTTAGTTTTTACCTAACTTTTTGGCATAGATAATCAAGTACACCTTTTAGAAGAAAATATGCTAATTTTTTGGGGAAATGATCGAAATACTCTACATTAAAAAAAAAAAAACATACATTTTAAAAAATAGTCCAAATTTTTCGAAGTAACCTAATGCAGAAACAGCCAAGAAGTATATGGATGTAGAAGCCGTAGACTTACGCAGTGACATAGCTTGAATTTTTTTTCCGGGGAAATATAAGAACAATTTTTGAAAACCTGGTCATTTTAACATAAAATAGTACAATTTTCCTCAAAAAATGACACAAAAGTTTAAAAAAGAAAAAATGGAATTTACGGAAATTTGCAAAACTTCGGAAAGTCTGCAAAACTTTATGAAAATTCAAAGAAAAATATCGAATAAATCAGGCTTACCGGTTCTTGATAAGCCACGACTATCGATTTGTTAACGGGTTCGGTCGACACACGACCCCGTGTGCAATGACCAAACAAACAAAATTCCTGGCTACCCCTAAACCCTCCTGTTGAAATTACTGGATCTGTTCTTGCCTAGTGATATAAAGGATCCAGGATATAAATTATCTCTTTTGTCTGCGTCCCCACAAAAAGGGTCCCTTTTGGAGTTGGGCCCGACAATAAAGTTGCAGTTCTGGCTGTCTGGACCTTTCAGCAAAAAAAAAACAGACGGTGAAGGGGCCTTTTAGCCCTATAGGCAAGTGTCCCATTTGGCTTGGTACCAAGAAACGTGGCCCAAGGCATGGACCCTTTTGGCTGAGGGAACTTGTCAATAAAGTTGTAGTTTTGTGCCCTGTGAGCCCCCCTCCCCAACCCACCCCCTCAAATGGCGAAAGGGTTTATTTTGTTACTAGCGTTAATCCGATTCTAAAGACATTTCCTGTAGATGCTCGGCTCCATAGGTTCCTACGACCCTGAAATGCTGAAATAGATCAGTTTATGTGGGCCTTATACTGTAATAATGACAATCAGGGACGCCCGCCTGTCAAAAGTGCAATTATAAAAAAGGGTCCTTACTATTTTGAAAGGGCACACACTGCTGGGAAAGTCCCATGATTCGATATTCCATAATTATTCCATTTTCTGCCCACAAGATTTTTAAAACTTCGTCGCCAACTGAAATCTTCCTACGTCATTGACTTCAAATACTAAATACCACCAAATCAAAATTTAAAACTATTATAAAGATAACAAAATGACATAATCAACAGCACAGTATGTGCGATAGGAGCATTGTGCTGGCACCATGTTCAGGGGCAATGCCATATAGGAGTCCATGGTGCCTCAACTAAAAACGAACAATTTTCTCGGAGACTAATATTGTTTTACAGGGGTAAACCTAACGTGGGGTGTGGGGGTGTCTTAATTACTTTGTTTTTTTTGCTTTTCAAATTTTATTCGTCGGGCAATTTTAAAATTTACACACCCACTCCAAATATGCACGCCGCCCCTGGTTACAAAATGAAAACAAAAGAGACACATTATGGAGAAATATACTGAGGTTTCACAAGGTGTCCTTGTGCAAAGCTCCAGGAACTTCCGTGATTTTTTCTTTTGGGTAAGCTCAAAATGAAGGGAAAAAGGCACCCTTTAATCGACTTCTGTAGTACAAAGTCTTATTATGGACATTTAATTCCATACTTAAAATATCTAAAGCCGGCGTTGTTAAAAAGTTTAATTTTAATTTGGGGATATATCGAAAGCCAGTGGTGGAGAAGTTGGGTACATAACACACAAACACATATAGGAGTCCCGGAGTCCCGTCACCAGTCCCCCTCTTCCTCTAGATCGACCCCAACACCCGTTCCCTGCCTACGCTTCTGTTTTCAGGTCAATATATTTCCCAATTTTCGCACCTTTCATGCATATGACATCCTGCGCTTGATTATAGGCATGCATACCTTAGATAGAATACTCAATTAAGTCAAACGAGTAAAAAAGTCAAACGGGTAAAAAATCACCGGGCATGCCGGGGCAATGTACATGTTTGTAGGTAATTTTAAAAAATCCGGCTGAATGTTGTTCATCCTCAGTTTAATTAACCAATACAATCTACGCTATGAGTAATAAGTTATCCATTTGAAAATAAATAAGAAGAAATCAAACATATTGAAATATAATCAGATGGAGGTTAAGCACCACCTGGCGGATCTGATATTCCTGATGCATATGTGCAATGATAAACTTGTTTCTATTCTATACTATGTATATGTTTTCCATTATTCATAATGATTATAGAAATGAAAGAATGATTTATTTTATATTGAAGTTTGGAAGTGTGATTATTATTGTACTTTTTATGCTTTTTATAGGTATGCATGTTTGCACATTCTACTTAAGAATAGATGTATATCGAAAAGTCATGATGATATCATTTGTTTTCCCGATTGTTTTCCGAAAATTTGTATGCCTTCTTAAAAAACTACCAAACAAAATACCTTTCTTCAAAATGGTCAACCAATAATCAGACAGATGTGAAAATGATATTTGTATAAAGGCTGGACGTTTAAGCTCAGATTCCATCCTTTATAGTAGAGGGTTACATTAAAAAATCCCCCCACCGATAGTTCGCTTATACACAAGCACGGAACACCTGTTCCCACCCTTGACTCTAGACCTACCCTGGAATCCGTCCACAGTGTCACCCAGACCCACCCTGAGACCCAGTGCCTGATCCAACTTTGATGTGTTTTGACCCTCACACAACTAGAAAACCCCCTCCCCTCCCACTCCCACACACATACACCACCTTTTTACTAACCCTGAATATATATTTTCGAAACTTTTTCATCCATGACCCACCAGTCTGGTATAGCCTGGAATAACCTGTCGGGGAAATCCTGGCGCCATAACTGCGCCTAATGCACGATACCTTCTAAAGCCAGTCAAAGATAACGCGGACGAAACAATTGGTTTTCCACCACCACCAAAAAGGCTGGCTACGCGACTCCGCGGGATACGTTCCCCTCGCTTTGCCAACACACATTAACACATGATGTTCGATAGTTAATAAAACATGGAGGCTTTCACCAGTGACGTATTCGGCTTTCGGTGTCAGCTATAAACCTTTTCATATTTGATCGGTCATTTCCGGAAATCTAATTTAAATAATGTCACATGGCCGAAATTCACGTGTTTATGGTGAACCAATCAAAAGAGGAGAAAAGCAAAACAGACGACAGAAACCACATGTGAATGATGTTTGTAAACAAAACGCAAACCACCGCGCTAAAATTAAAAGGATGAAAAAAAGAACACTGACAGGCACGAAGATGAGCTAATTTCTTGAACTAAAGGGATCGTTTGGTACAGCAAGATTGCCACCAATAAACAAATTCAACATGACTTCAATATATTAATTCCTTTTATTTTCCAAATTGGACGATATTATATGAAAGCCACTCGGGAAAACAGCTTCGAATTATTCACATCGGGACATGTTCAGGTTAGTAAACTGAATGATAGGCCTAGGGCCTAGTTAGATAACATATGACTGTAATGTAACCATTGGTCGGATAACATACGACTGTGTACTGTAGTCATATGCAGTATTGCAAGTAGTGTGTAGCACGTAGGGCATACTGAGTGAGATGATTATCTCACTATGTAACCATATGCATCGGCTGTATTGCAAGTAGGCCTAGTGTGTAGCATGTAGGCCTAGGAAATACTGAATGAGATGTTTATCTCACTAGTAAATTGAACTTCGGCTAGACTAACTGTAGGCCCTACATGTAATTTGTAACTTGTAAGTCATTATTTGATTTCCATTTAGGAAAATAATAACAAGTTTGTGCCTTAAGAAGCTAACGTTAGGCCTAAGTTAGGCAAAGTGGTTGCCCTAGGCTAGTTATTCGTCTTTGCATTTGCCTATAGCCTAGGCTATAGGCCTACCCGTTTCCAGGCCTTTAGTTTGAATACTTCCCACTGTCACTGATCTGTTTTTTCTTGTTGGCTGATATTCACTGATTGCTGTCGTTTCTAGGCCTACCGGAAAAATGTCCCATTTTGCTTAATAACATATGTGTAACGTTAGATCTATGTGGGTTGTCACAATTAGGCCTAACCTTAGTTAGTGAGATAACATCTCCCTCTGTATGCCCTACATGCTACGCACTACATGCAATGCAGAGTGAGACTCCGTCCTGTCTGTTTTAACGTGGAAATTGCCTCAGTCTTAAAATCGTGACTGACACTGTCTATTTACGTCACCTGTTACACAGTACTTACGGCACATAAAAATATATAGTTAACTTCTCCTGTTATTTCTGTTAACCTTGTGAGTAATTAAAACATGTTGGTAATCATAACATGATTAAAAGGTACGCTCTTGGAACCTTTTTTTATATTTTTTGTTTACAGGGTGCATAACATCGATACGCGTACTAATAAATATAACGCCAGCGAACTGGACACACGCGTTCAACATTTACGCTACTCTGGCATGGCTGATGTTCGATAGAATTTGAAATAATTAGGTACAATCACTTCGGCGCACACGATTGTGAGAACGTAACAACTGAGGTAGTTGAAATTTTTTTCCTTTTACGGGTTTTAGTACATAGTTATTGAATGTATTTTAATGTGTCCAAGCTTTTAAGATTAGGAGTTACATATTAAAAGCTATTTTTAGTTATGTAGCTTAACTTTTTCAGCTTAAAATGTATGAGGTAAAAAAGTACAAATTTCTTGGAAAATGTTAGCAAAACAGGAGTGTGTCGTAAATATTCTGCGACGCGACTATGATGAGTCAATGTAGCGGTTTCCACCGTTATATGAATAGGATGATGTCTGACCCAGTATTCGCAGTCATGTAATAACTATAACGTTTACTACGGTCAGATGTTTATCTGACTAAACCTTAGTAGGCCCAGGCTAGGCCCTAACTAGTTTGAAAAGTAACGTTAGGATAATAATGCAGTAGACTAAAGTTAGACCTAAACGTAGTACCATCGGACGGATGCCAGCTGTGAGTATGGCTACCGTTAGTGATGTCTGTCCATCCAAGGGCTAACCAAATTTTCAACCACCCTAACTAATCCAGGGTGCATTCCATGTAAAACGTACGCCAAAGGTACAGGTCTTTGCTTCATATGCTAAGATTTTCAAGCAACCGAGTGATGAGTTGGTCTTTGAGAAATCTGATACTCTTGCTTAGTATTTTGCTATACTTTTCTCGGTGACAAAACTTGCTTTTAATTTTAAAATAACATAATTAATACTGAGCAAAAAATGAATATGCAGTTTTTGTCATATTCTATTTATGATTTATATAAAGTCACTGACACAGGAATACACAAAATATACAGTAGCCTAGCAAAGAAAAAATATTTCAGCATTATTGAAATTTATTGCTGCCATTGCATTGTTAGTCTAATCCAATCTAGCAGGAGTGTCTTTAAGTGTAAGTGTTTTAAAGTTATAGTACATTCTGCAAGATTTATTGGTATTTTAGGTAAATAACTTGTTGTGTATAGTATAATAGGAAAGAAAATAGGACAACTGTATTTCAAGCTTAAACTTTTTTTTCACACCAGTACGCCAAGGAATTTAGAAAGCTTGTGCTATACCACTATGCCAAAAAGAAGTCAACTCCATGCCAAAAATCTACAGAATTTAGTGCACAAAATGCACCCTTGCCCCTAATGACAGTACCCACCTTAGAAAAGCAAAGTCAGACAAAATTGTTACGTTTACCGATTGTTAATTGAACTCCCAATTTCATTTATTAGATGCTTCATAAATTAATTGTACAGATAAAAATAACAATTTATTGAAGTTACTGTTGATTTAATACCGAAGAATTCAATGATCGGACATTACTGGTACACCTGCTGGGGTATTTAGACATGTTAAACAAACTGTAATTGAAATTCGGGTCAGTTGCGGAACTTTCCAGGTGACTACAACTTTAATAGATTTTAATGAAAATTCAAAAAAGCGAAACCAAATATCCTGAATCGAACATCTTACATTGTTTCAAAGGATTGGAGATTAGGTTGGAACATTGATTAGGCCTAGGCCTAGTCAATATTTTGTTTTAGTTTTAAAAAGAAATTACAAGTTTGTGCCTTAGGCCTAAAGTTTTGTACTCCATAGAAAAAAAGTTTGCACTTGTCCTTAAGTTGGAGGGATGTACTGTGCAGACAATATGCACAACAATTGGTGCCATTCGTGTATTCCGTCATCAGGGCATTTTCAACATCAGGGAATCTTTGTCTTTGAAAACATGCTACGATTTGTGCTCAAGTAAACACCACCCTTTAGCCTACGTATGCACTATACATATATTTCAAACTTGAGAGTGATTTTTTTTACGAAATTTCTTCCACATTTGCAACAATTTCGCGCAAAAATTTCCAAGCGAATGTAGAGATTTAGGCCTCTAAAAGGTGACCGATTTAAGATAAAATCGAGTTGAAAGCATGTAGACTAACTCTAGTGTCTTTAATTGATGAATCTCTGTGATCAGAGGCAGCGGAAGATGTTTGAATCTAGAGGGGGGGGGGGCACACAAACTGCCCAACTGTCATATTTTTAAAGTATTTAGCACAGCAGTATAACTTTATAAGGTCAAACCTCCACCCCATCCCTCCTTCCCCCACCAGAAAATGTCTCAACTTTTTTCAGTTCGAAAATTACTGATGGCCCATTTTCAAGTTCTTGTTTAATATACAATAGATATTTTGGTCCAAAATTTGGTAAAATGTAACAATTTCATACTAAATCTACAAAAGCTGGAAAATTTATAGATTGTATAAGTCAACCCATTTACCTTTTTCCTATTTTTTTAGGTCAAGATTCACTTACCCGCAATATCTTTTAGACAAAGATTCACATTGGCCAAAAACATTTTGTGTCAAGATTCAACATGGCAAAAAAAACATTTGGGTCAAGATTCACCATGGAAAAAACACATTTGGGTCAAGATTCACCTATGGTCAATTTGTTTAGGTGAAGATTCACCATAGAGAAAAAAATGATTTCTGGTTATTTTTTACTGTTTAATTAGTCGTATAGTATCATAATGTACCATTTGTTATTCCCCGTTATCTTTTTTTTTGTATGGTAGAATGAAATCTGTTGGAAATAGTATAACATAAGCACTTATTACTTTTAGTTCGACACTGATTCAATGTTAAAATGAAGTACCTCCTATGAATCTGAAGTTAAAAATTTCATAAAACATTCAGAGCTATTAATTCAATGCGATTTTACTTGACTTTTCAAACTTACTATTAAACAAACCCTATTGAATGAGTTTTTTTCTTTGTACAGAATGTTTATCTCCGAAATTATGAATTAGCGAAAAAAATATTAATAAAAGGTCAATGCAAAGCACAAACAAAGAAAATAACATACAAAATGAAGATGATTCTCCGTCATGATGGGACAATCCTCCATAAAAACTGTGAATGCCCTGCTGGTGCTGGACCGATGTGTACCTGTAAGCACATTGCAGCAGTTTGCTTCGAAATGGAGGATTTCATTAAACATTTGTATTACTGGAGGACTTGCTATCATTCATGTACAGGTAAGGAAAATGTACATTTGAACTTAAAGATAATCATGAGTATTTCCTGTGTACAGTTACTGTTAATAAAACCTAATAAAGTTTTGATGAAAACTATAATGAATATAAGGAACCTGCAGTGATGCTGGTGTTCATGTGTGTCTGCTTGTATGTATGTATGCTAGAGCTGTGACAGTTTAGCGTGTACACGCTCGCAAATCCTTGTAAACGTTTACTAAATACTTCATTGCGAGTAATCGTTTTTCATAGTCAGGCTTGCTGTTGAAAATCAATATGATCATTCATGATTCAAATCACACACACATTCGACTGACAAAATTCCAATCAATGACTTTTCACAAACTGTAAACCGGATTAGCATAATCCTTTTTAAATGTGAGAATCACCAATGCACAGTAATCACCTATGAATGGGGATATTATGCACTTTGATTTCGCCGAAATCTGAGTAGGCTAACTTGTAAAATGCACCGCAAATGTGCATGTACTGTATGTATGTATGGGTGTATGTATATGTGTGTGTCTGTAATAGTAAGCTTGTTAACACAATATCTCAAGAACGATACTCTAGGTTAATGTCATATTTGGTTCACAGCCTATGATATGTATATGTGCCCTATTGTTTTTGGTGATGTCATACATATTAATGAGTAGGCATGGGCTTAATGTTAAAATCTTGAAATGCTCATATTTTAACAACCACATGTCTGTTTTGTTTCGTATTCATCATTATTCATTGCATTTATATTGTTAACTAGTGTATGTGTTTATGGTATAAAAACAATGAAATTCATCAGTATGCATAGATCTACCTACTGTGGTGTAGCGGTTATCATACCTGTCTACAGACCACGAGGCCCCGGGTTCAATCCTGGGGTGGGTAGACACGCCAGTGCACCACAACTGGTTATCAAAGGCCGTGGACATTGACTTGGTTGTCGATGTTATGTCTGTCCGTACGTCGTACCTGTGTTCTCGTCCGGGTCATATTAAGCGTTTCGTGATAGCATTTGTACTATCATAACCGAATACGCAGGTGACGACCCCGTCATTGTAATTGTGTGTTCAACTCTCTCTCTCTCAGTATGCATAGAAGGCGGGGCCTTATGATTTTCCTAAAACAAGCTTGTTCACACGGTATCTCAAGAACGATCAACTGCATTTATGTAATATTTGGTACACATACATGTAACCTTAGTCTGTAGATGTCCCCTATTGTTTTTGGTGATGTCATGCATGTTAATGAGTAGGCATGGGCTTAATATAAAAATCTTGAAATGTTCATATTTAACAATGTTATGGTCTGTATATGTGACCTATTGGTTTGATAGTGATGTCATGTAGGTGGGGCTTTATGTAAAATTCTTAAAAGTGAGTTAAAAATGTGCAACCGTATGCATGTTTTGCATCATACAAATGTTGTCAATAGGTTCTATTTCATTGACATGCATGGTGGCTAATGAATATGTGTTTTTTTTAGCATATTTCATGATATGCAATGCCATTTAGTGTAAAACTTGAAAAACAACCAACAACGAAAGAATGCATCGGAACCACCAAACATTTTGGTTTTCTGGTTGCAAAAATCAAACAAAATGGCAAAGAACTAGGAAAAGAAGGCATTTTACAGAATTAAGACTTTTATGGTTAAAGGATGAAGAAGATATGTAGATTTGTCATTAAATCAGTTAGAAATTACAAACTGTACTGGATTTGTTCTGATTTGTTTGAAGTAATCTACCAACTTGAGCTTCTGGAAAAAAACTAAAGCCATGAAAAAAGCAAAATATTTCATTTCAATCAGGTAAAAATTGACCATTTTGCAGCATTTAGAATTTTTAAGACCTTTTTTTTAAATTATGAAAATTGTATTGAAATTTTGTGATATCACTACAGGAAAACTTATTAATTGTTAATCAATCCTCCAAATTTTCTTGTATGGTAACAGTTGAATATGATGTGGAAAAAGTTGAGTCATAAGCAGGAAGAAGCAGTCTGATGTACTATATATTGACCTAAATATTGACCTAAATTTAGAATTGAAATTTAAAGAATTGCCTTAGGAATTGTAAGTGGTCCTCTCTATCATACTTCAAACTTTTTGGATACAATAAAAAAGTTGTCAAACTTCTATTAACCACAATTTGGAAACTACAGTTATGTTTAACATAAATTAAAGACTTCTGTTCAGAATGACAGAAAGCTCTTTATGGTGCATTACAAATCTCCATCTGTCCAATATACCTTTAAATTGTAGAAAAGCAGCCACTAAATCTGTTTATTTGGTGTGAATGTCCTAGACATTGAAAATACTCTGAGTGTTTATTTATGCTTGCAAACATTCAAAATATTTTCCAGTCTAGCTGATGAGTCATGGCATTCGACGAAACATTCATAACAACCATTTCCAGTAAAAAACTCAAATTAAATGCGATCTTTTTGTTTTGTTGAACATCATAACATCAAGTGGAGTTTTTAAAGGTAAGTGTTTGAAATATGTTTACTCCATGGTGACCATAACTTCTATAATTATTTAGGGAATAAAGTCGATGGTGAACATAAATGTAATTATGACAGATTATGTGTCCCAAAGTGCTCAATTTTGCGGCATGGGGTCCAGGAACCTGCTTAAAGAGTAGGTAGCTCAGTTGGTAGGGCGCATGGCTGAGATGTTGGAGATATTGGGTTGTAGCCTCGATCAGGGCTAACCCATTTTTCCACAGCTGTGCAGACAGATACACAGAGCATCAAAGCAGAAGTACGTAGTTTCAGCTCCTCTTCCCCATTCAGCTGTTGAGAATGTTCACTGTCCTTCGGAGGGGAGATTAAGCGGTCAGTCCTGTTGGTGGGACAGTAACATCCTACCTGGCTCTCTGATCACTATTCAAAAAAGAGAAACGTAAAAACACGGTGCTCCTCCACTTCGACCACTATATGAGGCATAATTCTTTGACTCCACCGTTTTTCTTATTCAACAACTCATTTGCATGTAAGTTATTATATATATGAACTGACACTTTCATACATAGTATGCTCAATCAGGGACTGTGATAGCTAGGATGAGACTTCTTATGGAGCCTATGGGACGTCATGTGGGACATGGGTTGGGATACCATGTGGGACATGGGGTGGGATACCATGTGGGACATGGGGTGGGATGCCATGTGGGGAATGGGTTGGGATGCCATGTGGGACATGGGGTGGGATGCCATGTGGGGAATGGGGTAAGATGCCATGTGGTACATGGGATGCCATGTGGGACGTGGGGTGGGATGCCATGTGGGGAATGAGGTGGGATGCCATGTGGTACATGGGATGCCATGTGGGACTTTTTTTATAATTGGCCGGTTCATATGATATGGGTGTCAATTTGCATGGGCATGCGTACCATGACAGTATTTACCGTCATTTGAAATTAACTCAAATAATTATGTAGCTGAAATGCATGTACATTATCATACAAACAGATTGATATTACGTACGCTGGGGGAGCACCTAAGAAAATGCTGTTAGAACCCACCATAGAACCAACCTAAAAATCATAAGCCGCAATTAATTTAGCCACAATTATCTTTAACGCAAAGTATTTTCCTTGACTACAGTACTTTCCTTGACTACAGTACTTTCCTTTACTACAGTACTTCCCTTTACTACAGTACTTTCCTTTACTACTGTACTTTCCTTTACTACTGTACTTTTCTTTACTACAGTACTTTCCTTTACGACAGTACTTTCCTTTACTACAGTACTTTCCTTTACTACAGTACTTTCCTTTACTACTGTACTTTCCTTTACTACAGTACTTTCCTTTACTACAGTACTTTCCTTTACTACAGTACTTTCCTTTACTACAGTACTTTCCTTTACTACAGTACTTTTTGCTCAATCACTGAGCTAAAACACATAATACCAATGGATTATCAGCTATTTGGATTTGGTAAACAACTTACAATCAAATACTGTAAGTGTAACTAAAGAGGTGACTGGCACACCATGGAGCTATCACACTTTTTTTTAACTTAGTTAAAGGACTATGGGCATCTAGAGGCAACATGGGCTTAAATTGTTTAAATGTGATTAACCATTAAACACCAAATAATTCCATCAAATTTGGATAAAAATTGACCAATTTACAGCATTTTTATTTATTTCCTGTTTTTTGCGCATTGACATCATCATTGACAACAATGGGGGACGGATCTTACGTCACCTTTCGTAAAACCAATGTTTTTTATTCCAGTCCACTGTTAATTATGTTTGAAATATAGCATTAGATTGAGGGCAATTTTTTTGGGGGGAACTTGGTCATACCCTAAATCATCATTTATCTAGAATAAACATTCTAAAATTCACAAGTAGCTGAATTTGAAGCCCAGAATTTAAAGAATTACATAAAGATTTTGAGGTGTGTTCAGACATTCCGCAAAAATTACAAATTTTGAAACTTTGTTCGGTCATAACTTGAAAGTAAAATAAGCTTTTCACAAATTCTAAAAACTACTGTATTCCACTCAGATTTTCATGCTTTTTCACATATCCTAAATCTGCTAGATGTCCATAATCCTTAAATTAACCAAGAAAATGTCCCTTGATCCCTACAGAAACCTCTTTATCATACACAAAATTATTCAAAGAGACTATAATATGTTTCACAGATAATCCTTAAATAAGAGGATGTAACTAACTGGAGATAAACAAAGGTGACAGGCTGTGTTTGTAACAACAAGACAAGCAGCTAGCCTTAAACTAATTCCTTTTCAAAGTTTATAACAGTAAATCTGTGTTGTAACTAACTTATAACAATTAATCAACAATTTTTAAGTAATAACGTGGCACAAGTAATAAGGAATTAGATGTTTTCTGTTTTGGATCATTAGTAATTAGAGAGGAATGGTTAATATACATGTATTCTGTGATCTCAAATAAAATTACAACGCCCCATGATACACTTATAACAACCACAAAGAAAACTTCTCAGGAAAGTTGGATACAAATTCTTACCAAAGGAGTTGGTGAAAAGCATAAACTAACATAATTATACTTAACTTTTGGTCTTGTGTTGTTTTCAATCATTGTTGTAAATTTCATGATGTAGGCTTTTCATCAACCCAGCTTTCCCTACTTGTTGAAGAATGTGATAACATTTCACTTCAAGGAATAGGGAAAGAAGGAATAACTTCAGCCGGTTCATTTCGAAAACACCATGTTCACTACAGCAAGTGCTCTGAAATGGTCAAGATATTACCTGTAAAGAAGGAAAGAGCGGAATATAATTTTGTCTATTCATTTGATGGGTGTTTTTGAATTTAAGTGCCTTCACTACCTTGTGAATTACACGCTGGAGCCTAGACCTTACTACATGTCAGTTAAACAGCCGCAAATACTGATTAATTCAAACACACTATCATAATTGTTTAACAGTTGTATGTTGTACTGATTTTTCTCTTATTTACATTTGAAGTGTTCCAACTGACCTTTTTGCCCATATATGGTATAGTATAATTTTTTCGTAAGCACTGGTAATAAATTCCCGACATTTTTTAATTACTTACAAGATTAACAACAATAACAGGAGAAGTTAACTATATATTTGTATATGCCGTAAGTACAGTAAATACAGTGTAACAGGTGTCGTAAATAGACAAGACAGTGTAGTTGCGATTTTCGGACCGAGGCGATTTCCACGTTAAAACAGATAGGGCGGAGTTTCACTCTGTATTGCATGTAGTGCGTAGCATGTTGGGCATACAGAGGGAGATGTTATCTCACTAGCCTACTGTAGGCTACTATCGTTAGGCTTAGATATTGACAGGGTAAAATTTTGAGTCAGACTCAAAATTCTATACTTGAGATTTTTGCAGGGTATTCATAACCATGCCGATATTTCTCACAACGATAAAAGGCATTGTCAAAAGTTGACCTGCGATCGTCATGAAAAGGCCTAGTTTTTCTATCGCGTAATCAAAATTCATCTACGCTTCTATGATAAGCCAATGCAACAGTTTCAACGTTATAAGGTATATAGTGTTTTTCTGATTGTGTATAGGCCTAGTACCCATATAGTGGCTAGGCCTATAGCGTATAGTCTAGCCATACTATTTGTGATGCCATGTTTGACATTGGTGCCTATCAATGTTGCACGGTTTTTTAATGGAGTTAAATATTTCACTGAGTACTATTTAAATAAAGAAATTATATTAATTTTGTGGAATTTTAGCATGGTGGAAATTTAGCATGGTGGGCCCGAAATTTGTGCACCCTCAGGGATATATTTTTTTTTCGTTGGCAGCAATTTATATATTTCCCCTCAATTTATCCATGATAAAGTTTGAGCAGCCCATGCAGTGTAACGTTAGGCCTACCACTACAAGTAAGGTAAGGTGTAAAAAAAGGAACAAATTATTTGAAAATATTAACTTCCAAAGTGCATTAACGTTATAAAGCTTAGGCCTATTCTAGTATAGCCAATTTTATTCAAAATTGAAATATGGAATTTGATGTCACTCACAAACCTAACGTTGATGTAACGTTCGGCCTAAGTTGTAATGTACATGTAGGGGACTATAGCGTAGGCTAGTAAAGTTAGCAACAGAGCAAATAAAAATCAAATAACGTTAGGCCTATGCACTAAAAATGAAATAACTGACCCAAATGACAGCGAGGGACCCAGGCCAACTAAACGAATGAAAACTTAACCTAACCATAGTTTGCCGTAATTTCTTTTACTTAAACCCGTTTTTGTATGCTGGCGTTGTGTCATTGATTTCTGTGTGTTTACTGATAATGATATAGCCTACGGGCGCACGGCCCACCACACCACAGATGTTCCTAGCGTTATGGCAAGCTAGGCCTAGGCTACATGATGATGGTTGCCATAACGCTAGGAACATCTGTGCACCACACCGTACCGTCGTCGTGTGCACTAACTTGCTGTAAGTTTAACGTTAGGCTATGGCTAATCCGTTTTTAATGTCATCGCATTTTTTTTTTGTAGCATTGTAAATATGAAAATACTGGAAAGCATTATATGTGGACACATACCCGGGATGCAATGGATGGGGTTGAGACCAGTATGGGGTCTTTCGTTTCCGGTTAAATCAAAATGCAAGGAACGAATTCTAGCATTTCGAAAGTACCATGGCCTAGGTCTATAGTCCACGACGATTTCAGTCAAGTCCAGCACATGAGCAACCGTTTGCATACTGAAGGCTGCTTCCACGGCATGGCAAACGGTACTAAAACCGAATATTTTTTTCAGGATATTGTCTTTTATTACAACCTCGTACTATACAATTTTGAGGCAACGAAATGATTTTTTCTGACCTTGCAAGACGTTAATATAATAATAGTCAGATTTACCTAACATTACTTGTCCCGGGCCGACGCAGCTGCTATTAGTGCTGGCCGGCCGGACGGCTATAAACTGTACGTAGTACCGGCAAGGCCATATGCGCTGAATGCGATCAGCTTAGTCGAGTCACGTTACACGTGTCGTCTGCTTGTCTCCACTAGCGCGTAAATTCCCCGGATTTTGATTGGCTGACCGAATATTCCTCCAGATGCTGATTGGCAGATTTCATTCGTGATGATTCGTGTATTCGGAAAAGTATTATTATACACACACGCGCGATTGTTGTGGTTTGGTTGCTTGATCGGATTGGCCCGTTTTATTCCACCAGCTGGTGATTGGTCAATGTACATATGTTCGGCTATTTTCGGCTACACTCGATATGAAAAGGTCTATAGATCTAGAGAGGGCAAACACTGCACTTTTTCCATTAAATTGTTTTGTTCATTTTATCTATCATGCTCAGATAACGTGAAAATAGTATTAAAAAACTAGCCTTCTAGAGGGACAAAAGCATCCCGGTGACAAGTGGACTAGTTTGCATTAGTTTCCCTTAAAAGTGTTGCTAGATTTGCAAATCTCGTCTTTTTGGGGGAAATATTCTTCAATTTCCAGAAAAATTGATTCCATTTTCCTTATTTTTTTTTCTTCGGGAAATCTTGACTGTGACCTTTTTGGGAAATTTTGGCCAGCGTTTTGGTACTTTGTGGAACATTTTGGCCCGTTTCCTCTATGATTTGGCCAAAAGGTTTAGAAAATCGCACTAAAATATTCAAGAAATATATAACATTTTTCAATTTTAAGTCAATAACTCAAAATTTCATCTTCCATTGAATAAAAGGAAGTATGTGATCAGGAAAGTGAAATCCAAGGGGGAAATTTACCCCCTCTTTTTAACTCCTAACGCCTCTGCTCCAACTCTTTGGAGAAATTTAGGTAAAAGAAAATAAGTACAAACATGGGTGATCGGGTGTCTTAGTTATTGTCTGGCACAATTTCCCTTTAACCAGTTAACTGTTCGTTTTTTGCAAATTAATGAAATTTCATTTTAGTTAGATTTTGGGGGCCCTTTAAATTGGGTTTTGGGTTCTCTTAAATCGGGGACCCGGGAACTTGCCCTGCCTCTATCTGCGGGCCTGCTGGTATTATCCGTCACTTACTTGCCTCCAAACCAAATGTTAAGGGACGCATGTGCAAAATGAGTGAATTTCCCTCAAAATCGTGACTTTTTACTTGAATTTTCAGTCACTATCCTTTAAAATAGCCCAATGAAATAAAAAAATACCGAAATATGCTGAAAAATAAGGAAAATCAATTGAGTTTCTTGAAAATAAAGTCCTTGGAAAATTAACCTGCTGGATATTTTGCAAATTTGACAGAGTTTGGTCAAATTATTCGGAAATTTTCTAGTGGATTGCTCGACAATCACGAGTTTAACGTCACTCAGTACACTAGCTGTTGCAGCCATTAAGTGGCTGGTTACACGATTTCGGTTGAGGAAGGGCCAAACCTGGGAACTAACCCTCTTAAGAAACTGGGAAACTGATTTTACCTGCAATAAAACTTGCAGGCCTACCTGTGTTAATGAAAATTTTAACTACATGAGCCATGCTAGGGCGGGCTGGTGACACAGTCTTCCCGGGCTGAAAAAAGTTACCCTTTGGTTAAAACGACCCTCTCCTAGCCCTGGTATAGACCCTGGCTAGTCCTACTCCATGTAATACAAATTTATTATAGCCCTCGCCGGGCTATCCCCCCTTATCCGGGCCCATGTAATCGGCTCTCAAGATGGTTAAGTTTAAAAAGGTTAGGTAATTTCCCGAAAAAGTTGGAATGCAGCTCGCTATGTTTTTTTTTGTATTTTCGGAACATTTTCTTGGCTATCGGTATTTTTTCTTATTGAAAAATTGTTTAAGTACGGAAAAGAAAAAATCCACACGTTTTTCTCAATCGTCGGAAACACAACAAATGTTTTAAGCTATTTGCTCAATTGTCTAATAAGTAAAAGAATAATTAAAGCAAATATATGGATAGACGGATGGATGAATAGATAAATAAATAAAGAAATAGATATAGATCAAACAAAATGGCTGAAAGCTGCATAAGCATACATTTTCGGGCACAAAAAAATAACCTTTTTCCAAAAGTCTCATGCACAACAATCATTTACAGTGTGTCTTAAATGTGTTCAAGCATGACTATTTGTGCAAGTTTTACAAGAGGTGCAGTCCTGATTCTGTTCTTTGCCCTTCAGTGTAATTCATTTAGGCAAAGATAATTTAATTTTTACCCTAGCTGTAAAACCTTAAAAATAGTTCCGTTCATATACTGAGCATATAATTTGGATACCTGATGAACCTTTCAATACATATTGTGATCTTACAAGAACATAATGCAAGCTCTCTTTTTACCAAACTTTTACTTGTAAACCTTCATTAAAATTGTTAAAATGGGTCAGCTGATTTTAATGAAAAAAAAAAGCAAGGTTGTATCCTTTTTGCAATAAAATGCAGTTTAATCATCTTATCAGCGGATTACCAATCGTGGAACAAAAGGGATCATTTGTTAATGGCCCCAGATAATTTTACTTATAATTTAATTGAGATAGTTTTCCTCTGTCTGAGATTCAAAATGTGTGAATAAAAACGTGAATATCAACGATCAACAATATTGGAAAGTTTGTCACACTGATCAGTTAAGAACATGACCTTGCTATATGACCGTTACTACGATATTATTAATTTCTGAAGAATTGACCCGGAAGTTCGAATTGAGAATTTAGTGGTTTGTAAAACGATCACTCCCGAATGAATCTGTATAATTAAAATTGCTCTAACTATGCAGTTTCGATGTTTGTCACTACAGCAGAAGATCAGATGACGTACAAGACATTATATTTCGGGTGAAATCGGGATCCGAGCATTTTCAGTCTTGGTAAACCAAAATAACGATTTTTCGTGGCCCATTTTGTAATGATTTTTGAAAAGTTAAGATTCGTTAATCGTTTTTCTGATCTGTGAAAGTCACTTTTCCTCATAGCAGACAACTTGTTATTAGGCTCAATATGCTTTTATAAAGTGAACTATTAGTTTCGTCAAATTTAAGTCAACTTCATGTACTTTTAGTGTATGAAAATGCTCAGGAAAAATGCCAGTCAAAATTCTCACTTCTTAGACCTAATTTCATTCCTAACGTGATAAGGTGTGGCTTTTCCGTGACACTGGTTTGTTATTATGGCAATGCATTGAGACATAGGGCGGAATTATGCAACATAAAATCAATTTGGTTGTACGATTATTGACAGAGCTTACGGATATAAACAAATGATATTCTTGTTACCGTTATCCACAATTTTGGATTTGCTGGTACTAGGTTTAGGCCAACCAAAACGGTATGTTTGTGCACCAAATATTTAGGCCATAGGCCTAACGTTAGTGGCACTGGTCTTGGGCATAGGCCTACTAGGTGTTAGTACTAAGGCCTAATAGGGCCTATTACTGTAGTATGACCTGAATTAGATACCCACCTTAGCGAAGTCGGACACAATTGTTATGTATAAAAGTCTATTTTCATAATTGATGAGTACAGAGTAGGCATATGAAGGTGCACGAGAGATACACAAGACTCAAATACCATGTAAGCTAGGTCTATTCCATTCATTGCATTACTCAGTCAGACCAATAACTGAATAGTCCATGCTTAGAAGTTAGAATACACCAGTACTATTATGAATCACCCAACAAAATGATTTTCGACATAGGGACTACCGGCAATTGACCACATCAATTATTACATAACAGAACTTCAGAAGACAAAAACTAATCCAAGTGAATTCTGCAAATGGCAGTTCCATAAATATAATATATAAAGCATACATTCATAGCCCGCATCATCCCGACAGTTCATTTATTCTGTCATATTGGTTTTTTGATTGAAAAGAGTATAAATTGGGTATACTGTACTTCGGTTCCATATGGAGTGCTACTCTCTTTTAAAGTTCTGCTATTATATTGCAGTCATTTTTCTAACCTTCATACATTCATTCTTAAGATAGCTAACAATTGATTTACACAAATTGCCTTCATGAATGTTGCTTCAAGGCCCCTACACTGTATATCTAGAAATACCCAAATTATATTCATTTCAGTACAGTGTATATTAGGGGGAAAATATTTAAGGTTTTGAATATAAATATCTGATTTTTGCAGCCCAGAATGTAAAAAGGGTCAATGGTTACATGTTTAAATGCTGTCTTGTCTACTTGAAATTACTCTGTGCTACTTGCAAAGACATTTGAATTCTGCTTCTGCTCAAACACTGAAAGAGCTCAAAACGTCAATTAAAAAACACATTTGTTCAAAAAAATTGTATAGCAAAACCTAAGTGATTTGTATAGCAAACCCATCACAAGTTTTTTTTTTTTACCTCACTTGTCATATTTCTTATTCATAGCCTACAGTATCATTAGTGGTTATTTTTTGTTTTCAAGTATCCCTCAGTTGTTTGAGAGGAAAGTACTGCAGGATCACATTGTCGTAATATTAACTTATCACTACCTTTTACTTTCCTTCAAAGATTGTGGCAGAGCAACAGAGAAATCAAATAAGTACTATATTTCTTAAAGAAAAAATGTGCTCAAATAAGTGCAGTATCAGGACTAGATCCTAGTTACCCATCAGTCATTTAGGTTGCATTGAAGCTACAGCAACACCAATGTTGTGACTGACAGTGATACAGCATCGATTGATGTCTCCATCCATTCTGTTTTTTTACAGCATACTTCATACATGATAAAATGAAACAAGTGTTGCTATAAGTGAAACATTGTTTCATAAGATGGTTCTTTTATATTAAATATTTCTTTGTTTTACCTGCAGTAATGAATTGGATCAGTACATTTTGATATTGAAGCAGTGTAAGCTAAGAATATAGGTATCACAATACTTTGCATCAACAGGAAAGGTAAAGAAGATGCAGATGGTTTAATGTCTTATGCAAACTATCATTATCGGTCCTTAAAAACTCAACTTAGAAATAGTAAAGTGACATGTAAGTGGTTAATGATCAATAATTACCATCTTTAAGAATATTGTTATTATCATCAAACAATAATTCATTTGTATAGTGCAAAATCATGTTAAGCTTTCTATGCGCTGTACAAAGAGAAAATGATGGGGAGGAGCAAAAAAATAAGTATAACTTTTTAAGGATTTTCTTAGAATATATTGATGTACATTTTTGTCCATTTTCTGATACCAGGGTGAAGCATTGATAGATTTGTTGATATCGAATAGTCTTTTATTTGTAGCACTTCATAGACACATACTTCGGAAGGCTGTCATAAAAGACTAGTGACATCTAGACCATTTACCTTACAGTTTGGTGCAAGAAAATGTTGACAAGGAAGTCTAGTTAAAAAAGCGTATTAAGTTTCAGACGAAGAGTAGCAAATCAAACTTTTAGCTATATTAGGGTATGTATAATATGTGATGTAATGCAGTATGATATGAAATATTTTTATAGTGTAATATATTGTCTTTTTCGTCTATTGACCTAGATAATTCATTTTTCACCTTGGGATATGGCAAAGAAAATACAAAGCTAGTTGCTCTCTTTGAAACTATTGTAGATTACAATTTCGAAGAAGAGAAACATGAAATGAAGGGCAGTTCCACTCACGAGACAACCAACACTTTGTATCTGTGTGAACAATTATGTGTTGTTTTATTTCCCAAAGCGTTAAAATACTCAATTTCAAACAGAATTTAATTTACATCATTAACTGATGTCTGGACCTTTAAAGCAAACATAGAAAGCTTGCGCAGATGTAAAGTGAAATCTGTAGTCCAAATCAAATTTTAAAAGTTTACGAATGGGTAGGTGAAAAGCAATATGTAATTCTTTATATTTCCTTTCTAAATTTTAGTTCTTAAAAATGAGAACAAAGTCCATTCCTGCTAGATTATAATTAGGGTATGGTCAACACTTATAAACGTTTGGTTAAAGCTCCTTTGCATGTTTCACAAATGTGTGACAATAAATTGAAAAACAAAACAAAGTGGTTGCATAAGGAAATAGGAACTTCCACCCACTTATACATCAGAAGAGGAACATAAATAGTGACACAAATTTACTTATCTTGGCCTGAAAATTCAAAATGCTTTGAAATGGTCATTTATTTGGATGATTTTTTTGTATGGTATTTTCCATAGATTGTAAAGCAATTTAGCATAAGCTGCTGCTACACGTCCATACGTCTTTAAAGAAGCACTTATACATATAAAGGGTTTAATGCTTATCTGTGATGAGGTTGAAAACAAGACTTACATTTGAACCAAAAGAGATAAATAAATTGTACTATCAAATAAAGTATTTTCTTTGACTTTTCTTAAGTTTTATGTGAATGTTTGTATTTATGTATTATTTATCCCCGAATTATTGATCTATAAATTCATCTGCCTCAAACAAGGATAGACATACCAGTTTTGTATGTATTTTGTGTTTTAGGTTACTGTAGATCTAATGGAGCAGCTTTTTCAATTGAAATAGCAGACAGGCTTATAGTAACAGACCTGCAAGGTACACATAAATGTCCTGCATTCGCAAAGAAATGTATTGTGTAACACTAAACCGATCCAATAATTTATTCGTTTATGTTTTGTCAGAGACAAGGATGGAAAGTATAAAAGTATTATTGAAAAGACTTTCTATGCAATCTGAAAGCCCAGAGAAAAGATATGCCTAATTTTGAAATATTTATTCTTGAAATGATTTAATAGATAATGGGAAAAGAGTAATGCACCATCAGTTGTACAATTTTTTGGATTTGAACAAACAAAAAGCGCTACAATGATTTAATTGAAAGTTTGAGGCAGATTGTCCAAATGAAGGAAAACCACATTGTGTTAAAAGTTATCTTTCATTCAAATATTGATATATGTCTGTTACTCAGGTATATTTTCCCTTTAAAATAAAAAGTTGCTATCATGATCTTAGTTTAGATATGCTCATTGGGTTGGGGACTTTCTAGTACTGTGGTGGTGCCACATTTCATTATTTATTGGGTTATACCACTCATGTGAAAGCCTTAGAGAGGACATTGCATTAACCATTCAGCCTTTCCTGAAAACGGTTCATTCACACAAAAGAAGGAATGGAATTCGGTGAATGGAAAATTTGCAGTGACTTAGAATAACTCGAGTTCTGTTTGGAACTTGGAAGCACCTTGGATCATTCAGATATCTAGCACATCCAGATGAAAATAGTATCACAACATTGACAAACTGACAGCTAGTGACAAGGAGACGCGGCACAGCCCTCTGACTACATCACTTATTGTCATTGGTTCCCCTATCATTTTACTCCTCTTAGGCCTTTCCCGTGATTGTTTGTGATAGGTTGCCCCAGCCCTCATAATAGTGCCTTAATATTATAGGTTATCCGAGCTTTCGTGGTGGGGACTGCTCCTCAGCGGCGGTATGTATACCCCTTACGTGCAACTATTTATGATGTTCTAATGGTCAATAGTTTTATTCTCTAATGGATTGCTTAGTGACAGTCCCCTTTATGTCCCATCCCATTTACTCCCAATTGACAGTTTGCCCCAAGTTGCACAGAAGAAGACTCACTTGCATTCATGACAGACGGACAGACTTATTTAAAGCTGGAATGTTAATTCAACCAAGTCTGGAGTTCCATGTTACACAGGTGAGTTTTAAAAGTTTCCGAGGTAGACATTCCTACCAGGTGTGTAACAACATGGTTGGTAAGGAGCAGAGACGTAATTATAAGGGGGTGGCATTGGGGTGTATCACCCAAAATGGGACGCCAGTTGAAAAATTAACATGGCAGTTGGAAATCCAACCATTCCTCTTCGGTGAAGCCTCATAAATCCACCCAGCTTGGAAACTCATGCCTCAACTACTCCACCCTCCCACCACCACCACTTTTCAGAGGACCCTGAGCTCAATCAGAATACCCCAGCGACATTCTTGGTAAGATGACACAAGTGACTTGGAGTTAAAAGTGCCAGCATATCAAGTTTGTGCTTCTATTCTCAGAGTCTCTAACCAATGAGGTACTACTTTTATACTATGCCAGTGTGATTAAAGTGTTTGCGTACATCTCTACGTAATTGTAAGCGGCTCAAGAATGTCATATTGCAAATACTTGGACAAGGGTCCCGAACACAATATCCCTATGGACGATAGCTGCACCATTGATTGTGGTGTAGCCAGCATTGAAAAAGTGAAGGGTCCAAGATCCCCTCCAAAGACAAAGTGTTCAAATTTAGCCCAATTCTGAAAGCAATTTTGAAAAGCGAAGTGTATAAAGACAACAAAAATTATCCCAATTTTTGAAGAAAAAAAATGTTAAACGGGGGTCATCCCCCATTCACCTTGTGCCTACACCACTGTCTACAGAGCATGTTGAAGTCCCATGCTATGTATATGAGAATAGCTGCAAATTAACATTTATTTAACTTATTTTGAGAGCCTGCCCCTTCACAGTGATGTGTTTTGAATAATTCAACAAGGGGGTTCCCATTAAACAGTGCTAGACCTATTGAGAGAGGGAGGGGGTCCAGGGGCGTGGGGTTGAGGGGGTCGGGGGGGGACGAAAGGAAGGGGGTGGGGGTCGTAGAACAAAATTGTCAGGGTTGGGGTTTGTTGCCACAAAATACCAAACAAAGTAATAGATATATAAACAACCCATTTTCCAGGCGAAATTTGAAAGCTGTCACGGTTTTGGGGCCGCAGAACACCTCTCACTAAATTTCAGAAATTGTGTTCGAATGTTAGCTGATAGGAATAAAAAAAGGGACCAAATTTGTAATAAATGTTGCCTCATATTATTAAATGAGGTAAATTAGGTCCGTACAATACTTATGGGGCCTATTTATTTATCTAAACTTGACAGTTATAAAAACTGGGAGGTATCTAGCTTTTCAAACGCTAAAATTGATATGACGGGTACACATCTCGAAATAAGATATGATATTACTCTTATAAATCACAAAATAAACTCTTTCTCTTGATATACAATCAAATCTAAGTATTTTGTAAACCTCGAGCGTTTATTTCTCCTCCAATAACATCAGTTGTTCTTGAGAGGCAGGGGCGCTGTAGATTGTCTATTGGTGTTGTACATCCGTTTTACAGACATATACTCAATGCGCATGCGTTATAATCATGGCGTCCAATTCAAGTTGACAGCTGGTCTAAATGAATTGTGATATAACTTTTCTTAGGCTCTTGGTTTTGATTTGTCCTAAGATGAATTTGAAATTATTTCTTTGATAATTTAAAGAGCATTTTGTTTTACTTCACGAATTGGTAAGATGTTTTTTCGTGATTTTCGTCCTTTTTTGTATCAGTCAGTTGTCAATTTTATCACGGTTTTTTAATCTTTCATAGGTTGTTGTGTGAAAAGTAGTGCTCACATTGTAACATTAAACGTTGTCGTTAATTATCAAAAGATCTTTTATCGTGTATCCATACGATGAATATGTGTTCTTCGGTTTTAGAGCAAATCGCCCTATCTAGAACAGGGATTAAATGAAAATTCATCACTCAAATTCAAATTGATTGTCACGTGATTTTGATTAAAGTTTTCGGGTCAATCGAGGTCATGTTTCAAAAGTGATACTGAGGGACCGAGCATTTTTCCAGTCCTAACAAGTTGAATATCGATTCAATATGGAGCCACTCTCTCGAATCTATGCGACCATAAGCGTTGGGGTGTATTCTAGTTCCCCTCTGTGTGTATGTGTGCGCGCGTAGTGGGGGTGTACTCTCTTTGCTTGAACCAGAATCGGCTTAATTTTCGGATTAGAGGGACATAATATACATTTTGCATAGGCGGCGGACAAGGAGGGGAGGGGGAGGAGGGGAAGGAGGGGGAGGACTAGGCGGCCCAAATAATAAAAGAAGACATTTTTGATTTGGGGCTATGCTAGCATAGGGGGCTAAAGTGCCATCTCCGAGCATCTAAAGGCTTAAAATATATGCACAATTTTAAACCCAGCCCAAACCATGACGGTGGATTTGAGAATCCATGGGCACAAAAATAGGCTCTAAAGTGAGGTAATTGTATGAGGCACTAGTTTGAATTACGTTACAAAAATGAAAGGGACGTAGCACATAAGCGTAAGAAGCGAGGGCGGAGTCGTCAGGCTCCCAATATTTGTTTCAGGCGGCCTTCCCGCCCCATAGAGGTATGGGACAGGTACAAGGGATAATTGCAGCCCAGCTTTGAAAACAAGACAATTTTTTCGGGCAGCAGCAGTATTTTTCAGGAAGAAAGCTGAATTGATTATTATTATTTTTATTGTTATTGTTATTATTATTATAATTATTATGATTATTATGATTATGATTATGATGATGATGTTATTGTTATTGCTATTTATGATTATTATTATTACGATTATGATGGTGATGGTGGTAGTGGTGGTTTTGGTGGTGGTGGTGGTTTTAGTGGTGGTGGTGGTGAGGAGGAGGAAGAGGAGGAGGACGAGGGTGGAGGATGGAGGAGGAGGAGGAGGAGGAGGAGGAGGGAGGAGGAGGAGGGAGCAGGAGGAGGAGGAGGAGGAGGAGGAGGAGGAGAGGAGAGGAGGGGAGGAGGAGGGAGGAGGAGGAGGAGGAGGATGAGGATGAGGATGATGATGATGATGATGATGATGATGATGATGATGATGATGATGATGATGATGATGATGATGATGATGATGATGATATTGATAATATTGATGATGAAAATTGTAAATTGACTTACACTCCCTGACCTCAAAGTTAACTTATGCCCTTGCCCTCCCCCTCCCACTCAAACCAGAGTTTCGGGCCCTGAATATGTATTTTTATGGGGCTTAAACCCCAGAAAAACGAAAAACGAAGCTAGACACGCCTCTGGATCCAGGAGAAGAAATCCCGTTTAAGGGCCCCTTGAACGCGGTCAGGGAGAGCGAAGCTCCTGGAGGCTCTGAAGATTTATTGTCCTTAATGCCCCAAAATGTTTGAAAATCAACACAAACTGATAGATTTCGGAGAATCAACACAAACTGATAGCTTTCAAAATTTCCCATGAAAATTGAAAAATTCGGGCACATGGGTGAAGTCTTGATCTAAAGTCTTTTTTTGGCACCAAAATGTCTTAAAATCAACACAAACCAGAAAACCAAAATGTTTAGTGGTTCCGATGCATTATTTTATTGCTGCTGGATTTATACTAAGTGCAGGCATTGCATAGTATATTACGAAATATGCTTAATTAACATATATTCGTAAGCCATGACAACACTTTTTAAGAATGTTAAATTATTGTATAAATAAGCCTCTAACTCCACTTTTAGCAATATGCATGACATCACCATCACAATCAATACGGCCCTAGCCTGGCTATAGGGTCCGTGAACCCTACTCCCGTGACTTTGTTTTTCGTTTTGTTTTTTTGGCCAAAAATGAAAAAAAGGGTATAATTGTAAAATCTCAGGAGGCTACAAGTTGATGTTGGACAGTTGGAACACTTATTTGACAGTCATGCAATTATTTCTAACAAAGTTTCTCTGCAATTATGTTGCTTCCTTGATGTTCTTTTCGATTTTAGTTTTTGCATAATTTTGGTGGAGTGAAATATCAAATAACAGGACAAATTCCATGCTATATATGTCTGGAACATGAGGAATGAGAGTTATTTTCAGGAGAAGGTGTAGGGTCATTATACAATAATGTGATGCCACGTTAGCATACAAGAACAATCGATATCGATAGCTTAATATAGGAATATGATGGAGTAGTTTTAAAAGTCGGTTTTTTGATTTAAAACCCTAACTGAGAAACCTTATAAGAATACACAAATTTAGTACATTTCCATAATACTGTGATATAGATTTTCACGCTTTTCACACGAACAATCGTGAACGTAAACGGAAATATGAAAAAATCGGGCGCTCTCTGATACATTGAATAATTTTTGAAACATCATATACAACGTTTCCGCATAAATGCAAACACTAACACATAAGCACGAAGAAATCGGCACTGCATTAAATACCGAATTTCAGTGATAAACATTATGTCTTCGACGTCACCGCATGTATAGAAACATGTACATATGAAGCAGCTGTTGCTACATTATACTTATAGGCCAGATATTGTCTCTATAACGCGGATGTAAATAGATTTCCGTTCGTGTGTTTTGATTGGCCGAAACGCAATGGTACAATGTGCACTTACATTGATAGGCCAATCAGTATCGCTTTGGAATAAAATGAACGCCGCCACATTTTAATCACGATAGATGGTCTTTAAAGTTTATTTTGTAACATCATATAGATAACGTATCCGGAAAAAAAACACTATGTAAATTTGAAGTAGACGATGGCTCGTGAAACATAAAATTCCCAAACTTAAACAAGACGATTAAGTAAATTCTGATCAACATGAAATATATACATTTATTTTAGTATACGCCATGCTAGTAACATTTCCAAGGATAGAGAAACACGTAGTAAACATGCAGCAATTGAGGTTTCCGAAAACGTAAACGTATATATTTTTCCTATGTATGTGTTCATGGGTCCATGAGGTATGCCTACATCGTTATGTAACTCTAAGGCTAGAGAATCCAATAGCTTAAACCCTTTCCTTATATCTGTCCAGTTGGGTAATTATCACAGTAGGGGTGATTGATATCAGTGATATTAGCACGCGGAAAGCATAAATATTCACCCTTATCCTTAATATGCTTGCTTTTTTAGCTGCAAATTGATCTTTCTTCATTCCCAGCATCTTTCGCCTCCCACCCGCTTTGACATTTTTGACACATGTTAACTGCATTGTAACACCATCGTGAAGACGAAAAAATGTATAGAGTGCACAACCTTCTCAATAGCTTTCATTTGCATTTCGACAGTCTGATCACATTTCTTCGTAAAGGGAAAAGAAATTGATGTATCTTATTCTGGGGACATTAACACAAATCTGATAAAATCATCATCTTCATACTCAGCGAATAAATTCTTTAACAATTCCTGAAAGGTATCATAAAAAGTGTTAATTATATCCTCATATGGAATTGCACTTCATAACTTCAAGGTTTTTTTTGCATTGAAGTGATTTGATGGTCGCTCACTAATTGTACGTATACTTTTGACTGACAGGATCAGCATTAGAATGTTGTGCACTATCAGTAAGAATATCCCTTTCAAAAGTGGTATCATTCTCAGAGTTGAAGCTTTTATCAATTATTGACTTTTCACTTACCCTTGGTCTCCCCACGCGTTGTACAATATCGCTCACTATAGCTGTACGCCTTTACGCTCTTCATCAGCAGTTTCGAATGGCGACGTGGTTATGATGAAGTGTAGAATATTGATGGCACTATCTATCCCAATGTCTGTTGTACATGTGCCCAGCTTTGTCCATAATCAAATCATCCACTCTTCCTTTGCTTTTAGCCCAGCTTGGGTTTCCATGATCTACGTAAAGCCTCTCTCCACAGTAACAATGATGATCATGATTTGACCTATGAAATTGAAAGACAAAAATTATAGTGAATACAAAAAACATCTATATAGATAAAAATGAAAATAAAATTAAAAAAATTAAAAATGTAACTTCAAAAACTATGAAATGTATTTTGTCTGTATCACTGAATAGTATTATGAGGTAAATAAAATTAAATTGAAGAAGGCAAAACAAGATTTAATCTTTTTGTCACTGTATAATGAACAATGCCGATATTACAACAAGTTCATGATACTGACAAGAATCCCGCCATTGAATTTAATCAATTAAATCAAAGCGGAAAATAGCACAGGACCAAGTTATTTTCCTCCAATTTTATTTGGAGGTCCCGTCGTCCCGGTCATCTTGATTTGCGTAATCCTCAAAGAATTACTTTATATCCTGTGTTATTTTCTGACACAGGTAGTTCACTAGAGGATTTTAGTGATTTTCTTCACCCGAATCATCATTTTCGCCGGGAAGATTCCGCTCCTGTGTGTGTATGTGTGAGCAATGCACACCGCACGGAAATAATCTTCCACGGTATCCTCACAATGCCGTATCACTTCCTTGTATGGAACCCTGTCTAAATAATTTGCGAGATCACCCTCTAATTTGGCTTGATTGAGCATGATGCCTAACAATTTCAATTAAAAATGTAGGAATGAATGGAATGAATGAATACAGAATAGGGAGATTTTAACTTTTATACTTACATTCATGCTCTCTGACTGGTCATCATCGTTAGATAGAAAAATAAATTGTTGATCCATAAGAAGTTCCTGATGTAAAATGATGTAGCACTTCTCAGATTGTCCAGTCTCTATCTTCTGATCTGCCTTTGTATGAGCACCTTAGTAATGTACCTCATCTGAAAAGGCAGTAATTAATCCGCAGCTTGAAATATATAGGTAAATAACACACACCCTAGAAGAAAACAAATCAAACAAAAGTATACTCGGTTATCATTAATAAAGAAGGCAAAGACTTTTTTTGCAAAGTATAATCCAATGGTTTAATATCATTGATTTAGGGATTATAAACTAACTGTTAAATATCCTGAAATTAAAGAGCCTACATACACAAAGACACATTTTACATAAATTGGAGTAATCAAAATAAATTTAAAATGATCAGCTTAACTGTTTTTGTTAATCCTTTTTAAGAGTGTTAAGAAGTTGCAATTATTTGTTTGAGCTACTCCTCTTAAGAAGTTCAAGTTATTTATTACAAGTAATCCTCCTCAGAATCTTACGGAGTTGAAATAATCAACTGTGGTAATCCTCTTAAGAGGTTTAAGTTATTTAATAGAAGTATTCATCTTAATTTTAAGGAGTTCAAAATATGTAAGTAAGCTTTTCAGAATTTCTAAACTTGATACAGCCTGCATTGTCCTTATGACTGATGACTTTGATTTATCATAATAAAAGTTCGCCTGAACTGTTTTTCCAATATACTGGTAAATCACTGTCAGAACCAAATATATATTGTTGGGCTAATTAGGTATACAGGCTCTCACAGTTGAGGTATTTTCTCCATCAAAGCTTTTACTTTCCCTCATTCTTCAAGAGTAAATGCAATTCCCTTTTTGGCAGGGATGGGCTTATCTACTCTTGAATGACGTACATAAGTCTGTCCATTCCACTTATTCACTATGAGGTACTTATCCTTATTAATCTGCTCTCTGAAGATATTTTTTGTTGCTGCATCGCGAGTACGCCAGTTGTTACGACAGGTATTATGTCGTGGACTTTTAGCTGCCATGAACGTCCCCTTGGTCTGCAGGAAACGTTTTCGCTGATAGGTATTAGTCAGGCCGCTTGTTGTAGGTTTCATAATAGAGTTATACCCATGGTAATTCTGGTGTCAATTCATTAATCCAAATCGCATGGTTGAATTTTCTAACATAGATTCTGCAAATTTAGAGAGTTCATCCCAGTTTATGTTGCCTTCTTCTCCCTCTGGTTGAAACGATATTATTACTTCAATAGGCGTGTTATAGATACCACACTCATTAATACCCGACTGTGTCAAATCATGTTACTTTCTCTGTTAAAATATTTGATGCCATGTTGATAAGTGTGTAATAGTATGTAATGATATCCAACCCTCCATCGGTCTTCATAACAATCTCTATCATACCTATCCCCCTCCAACCTTATCTCATAATCCGTTACCTCTACAACATACATCAACCTATCCACAGTATGTTTTTTCCCCAAGTGCGTCTTTTCCCCAGTGCGTCTTTTTCCAAAGTGCGTCTTTGCCCTCAAGTACAGCTTTCCCCCAAGTGCCTCTTGCCCTTGTCTCATATCCTACTAATAAGACTAAAAC
>JAIGNY010001849.1:1195000-1255000 GCA_020152595.1 Chiridota heheva
TCTTGGTAAAAAAAAAGGAATTTATGTAATGCCCACTGTACACTATTATGCGTATTGACAATGTAAGAAACATACAGAAACGTTTTGTAATTAAACATTACATTTAAAATGCAAAACAATATTTCTTTAAGGCAAATCAACCAGAAATGAATGTTTTTCATTTTAGCAATGTTTAATTTTGATGTGAAAGATGTCAACACGTAGAGGCAAACCAAGAGCGTATTTTGCTGTGCGCTCTTTGTTTGTTTACTATTCCTTGAAGAGTGATTGGATGATATCCTGCAGCGTGCGCAGGTGAAGTCGGTACACAGTCTCTATAGATATAACATACTGCTTTTATTTCTAAATGAAAGAAGAAGTACAATTTTTTACAAAGTTGTAAACGTAAATTTACTTTTGACAAAAAATGCAAACCTACAATTACTATAGCACACAAGAAAATGTAACCTGTAGTTTACAACATTAAACAAGATCACTAGATTGTCTCCACATGTTATTTTCAAACGTATATACTCTTCTACTTAGAGCCTTTTCTTTAAACAATAACAAATATACAAATACGTGTTTTGGTTGTGTGTTTCTGACCTTCAAAGAGCCGAGAATAATTGAAGATTCATATTTGGTTTCGTCTTTGAAATAATTATGTTTGTAACCTTGGCCATTTAAAATGTCAAAAAGTCTTACATTTGTGTTTGCACATCTAAAGTACTAGCATGATTAAGTTTGCCTGATAAAGGTAACGTAAAGCTTCTCATGTTGAAAAATCAATACTAATACATCATAATTATAGCGGACCTACTTTCAACACAAAGTTGAATTAATGTTCCGGATAATTCAGGTTTTACGGAAGGTAATACAAATCAATCTAAATTTCTCTTTGCACGTACACTAGACGGATAATTAAAAATACATTTTAGTTTTCGTCTTTGAAATAATGCAATTTTTAAATTTAGCTTTTACAGCTTAACATTCGAAACGCCATCGTGGGGAATAATAAAGATTTCCTTATGAATGATGTGATTACCAACATATATGAACAACTGAAAATGAATAAAACATTACCAAGTGCGGCTGCTTTGAAGACGGTGACATTATACAAATATTGAGGCTTCAAAAACAAAGGAACTGAATTTAAGCTACATCTGTTAAGACTCAAAATAAAATTATTATGGTTTCCATACATTAATTCTTTATTAGAAGTATACGAAATGTGACCTGCTTAGTGTATTTTCACTTGGGTATGTTGGGCAATTAGAAATGAACATTTGCACAATAATAATTATTACGCAAAATCAAAACAATTGCAGCATAAAACTTGTCAAAATGCAAATGATAGATTCCATGTTTGATATGCACTATGCACGAACACTCGTTATAATCTATGGAACGCTAAAAGGACTACATGTGATGGAGCTGTCAAATAAGGTGATACCTCCACCATCTAAGTTGATACCATCATGAGTTAAGTTGACACCTTCATCACATGCGGTTTTTTTGGCGTTCCATAATAATCTACTCAGGACTTTCTTGCCATTTCGTTCTTCAGTCAGTCAGTTATATTTTCGCAGCCTTTTAAATACACACTGTAAATAAGAGTGTTTAGCTTTGAATGCGAAGCTAAACGCTATTTTGTAACAGATCTGGGCGTATTAATGCGTTTATTGCTGAACACTTTCTTAAACACTTGCACGCGTTTATAATTAAACGTTTTTTTTGTAACAGATCTGGAACGCGTTGACTGCGTTTATCTAAAAAGTAAACAAAAACGTTTAAAAGAAAACGCAAAGACACGTTTATGTTCTGTTACTGCCAAGCAGTCTTTATATTTAATTATTTGCCATCCCTATGCCGTTTGACTTTAAACGAACGGCTCAAAACCACAAATCTCTGGTGCAAACAACGCATAAGAAATGTTAAACTGAAAATAGCAGTGTGAACAAGAACGCTATCATTCCTAAGCAGGTCCTTTCTTTAAAAATAATCAAACTAATAACTGAATAATAGGAGCTTGAACAGGTTTATCCTTCAAAAACCCAGCGGTATGAAAAAGAATACTGTAAAATATAAGGCACCGTGACGAAAAATCCCTATACACGTACAAAATGTAAATAGTGACTTCAACTTTTAAGGACCAATCTGCCAATGAATGATTCCAATTTTTATGTATAACAAAAGAATCTCGGATAATTTGCATGTCTCAAAGATTCTGCTGTATACTTGCTAACTCATTCAACATGAATTAGAAAACTGTCAAACAGTCAAAGGAAATATAAAATATTGTATCTTGCAATACTTTAAGCAGTTCAGCGTCTGGGCTACCTGGGGTAGTACATGGAAGATTCGGGCCCTTATATCAGCGATGTTCTGATTTTCCACATGTTGAAAAATCGAACATATCAAGGCCACCAAAAATTCACGCATCATTGCCCCCACATTCCATACATACAATGTACACTTATACATACACTGTACTTACGTACGCACGGAGTTTATTTCAAGAATGGTTTAAGTGTAACACAGCGTGTACACTATTTAAGAAATCTTGAGTGAGGGCGCTGCGAGTAGTAATGTCGTAAATGTCGGGGCACACTATTGGCATGAAGAATTGGAGCGGACAAAGAGGATGATGATGATGATGATCTTTTAACAGCACCATGCAGTCAGTGCAGACTTAAGTTGGCTTTTACTCAGATTGTTAAAACAAAAAAGTACAATAAAACGTGTTGGAAAATTGAGTGTTTAAAACGTAACAGAATGAAATACGTATAAAATGTTCATAAATAGCGAACAACAGAACAATGATTGGGGAGGATGGACTTAAATTACCAAGATTTCGTATTCCTCGTTGTATTGTGCACGTACAGATGTCGCCGATCTCATTAAAAAAAAAATGTCAGTTAGGAGTGAAAGGTTAAGGAAAATTAAAGACATGGTGTTAAATTTTGAAGGTGAATAAACACTCCGTTTATTATTTCGTGGTATGATTTGAAAAATAAATTTGCCTTTGATTTACCTGCAGAGATGTATTTAAATTCAAATATGGATAATTACATATGCCATGTATGGCTGCTTTAAAGTTAATCGAGTGACTTCGTATCAAAATTCCCAAAATGACATTTTTATTAACGTTGGTATAGAAGTTGCGTTTCCTGCTATTTGGAACACAGAATTACAGCACGACTTCACGATACAAAATGACTGAATACACAGAAATTGCAAAATCATCAATAGGTGAATTTCCTATAAGATAAATTAAATGTAAGGAGAACATGATTGCATGTATGAGCTTCCATTTTATTTGGTTGTGGTGTGTGTGTGAGGGAGGGGGGGGGGGGGTGCGGATGTGTAAGTTCCCAATCGGGGACATTCTTATAATAACACATCTTCTAATCGGGGATCACCTACCATAGTGAAACAATATGCCACCTGGAATATTACGCATTTTCATTGCTATCCCCATTTAGTTGGTTCTGCGCCGGCTGTGTTTCAAAACCTGTGTCCTTACGTATATTCTCGTAGTAATATATTTCGGCATCTAGGTCTTCGGTTATGTGATTCAGATTCTATACTATCCCCAATTGGGCTAATGAACTATAACACATCACCTGTATCTCCGATTGCTATCTTATATGTGGTGATCCTGGTTGGAGGACATACACATGTGACCCAAGTTGGTATGTACTATATTACAGGCCATACAAAGGAAAACGTTGAGTGTTAATAACAATGGGGTGTGAAATTGTGATCTATGCATCAATTAACATCTCTTCAGACTAGGTACGATGTCCCCTGTTGGGTGATTCAAACCAAATGTATCCGATTAGGACTTGAAACAAGTATGGGTGTGTGTTTGTGCGTGTGCGCGTGCGTATACGTGTGTGCGCGCGTATGGATTTGTTAATCCATCATGTATAATTTTGCGGTATTTCTAATTTATTTTATTTCTGACTTACTTGACTGACTTAATCCTAGTTACTCCTTGTGGTACATAGGGCTTCAACAGTTGTCTTCTACTTTCTGCGGTTTTTGGCGATGTAATTTGCAGTCTCCCAAGTAAGCTTCAGAGGCTTCAATTCTCCGAGTAAACTACGTCACCAGGTTTGTCTTGGCCGTCCAAATTTCTTCTTTTCCCGAGGATTCCATTCAAGGGGCTTGCCTTGTTATGCGGTAGGGGTCTTTTCTGATAGTATGTCCAACCAGGGAGTTGTCATTTGGTCTAATGACAACTCCCTGATACAGTCCAAAGCCATCTCCTTTTCTTGATCTGGATCTTTATTAGTTTGTACATGTCCACAGGGTATCATTTGGAAGGGTCAGGATTCCAGCAATTTTGGGGCAAAATTGTTTCAAAAAGTCACAAAAAGAACTATTTTAAATGATCATTCATTTTACCTGGTACTCACAATCCTTATTGTGCAATTTATATTATGAAGATATCAGACAAGAATGGGATAGAGAAAATGATAAAGTAATCAATCAGTCTGAATTTTCACGAATAAGTAAAACAATAGGGTTGTACATTTATATAATCATAACACTTAATTATACGTTTTGGGTGTGTGTGGATGCAGGATACCGAAAAGGTATTTAAAAACACACTGATATAAAACGCTACGGAAACAGTATCAAACGTGGAAAGTATCAACCCACGCAGTGAGGGTGTTTGTGATACGTGGGGCATTATGGGTATATGGCAGCCTCCGTTAAATTAAAAAGTCCTTAGTTTTAGGAATGAGGATTGTTTTTTTGTTTTTTACAAATAGTTCAACTTACAAAGAAGTGTTAAATCATTTCAAATGGTATATAGAAATGTTTTCTATAAAATAATTGCATTGTCAACCACAGGTTGAGCTTGGTATGGCCTATAACATGCAAAGTATCACATGTTGTCAATATACCCCAAATCTTTTTTGTCCTCTTTCAAGATTAATGAATGCACTTGGATCAATGATGACGTCATACATTTGATTTCATTACAGGATGTGTCAAAATGGCAACATCCTGGTAAACAATTTTCGTGTTTTTAATTGTTTTCTTTTCAGCTGCTCATTTGATTTAAGATTGTTAGTATTAATCAAGAATTATATAATAAAACAGAAAGGGTGGCTTAACAGTTCATTTTAATTGCATACAGAAACTTGTACGTATACTCCGTACAATCCTTGAAATATCATTATTTCGAATATCAAATATTAACAATTGAATGGTGGGTAATATTTAGATTTAAAGAGAGTTTCAACTTTCTTATCTTTCGAATTTGTTTCTTTATTGAAGAGAAATGCACTTTATAATTCAAATTCACAGCTGCACATCAATTTCACAGATTTCAAATGTTATGACTTTCAAACGTGCTCTTTAAATTCATGAACAAATCAACGCTTAATGAAATATTAAAAAAGTGCATTTGATGAAAGCTGAAAAGTCACGTTTCCTGAAACAATTTCTCCTTATTATGGTTCTACTCGTGTAATGAAATAAGTCAAACGTGAAATATAAGAAATTATATTTCACTCTTTACCGGGATATAGGTTTTAATTTTTAAAGCACTATCCACATCACGATACACACATTACATAAGGACCAACGAATGGTTGCGTATAATTTAACTCTCTGAGCTCAACATTGCATGTTCAACTTGCATTTTAAGTATTTAAGTATTTTTCCCCGTTTGTATATAAGCATCCCCTTTTAGAGTGAACAGTTGAATGTAAGCTTACAGGTTAAAGATTTAAATGCAAACTTAAGTTTGACTTTTGTTCAGATGGATCAAGCTTAAATATGGAGTCTAGTGTTTAAGCAGAAAAGTTACAGCTAGTTATAGAGCGTAAGTTACAGTAAGTTTAAGTAGCAAGTGGATTGGGCATAATTATGAGTGAGTGCATCCCACTTTCTAATAACTTTACAAAGAAAGTAGCCTGGATTAGTATAAAAAAAGACCCTCAAAATAATTACAGATAAAAACTTTTTTCGTTAAAAGTTGGTTATCTAGTACAGTAGAACTATATGCTTCAAACGTGAATTTTTGTTACAAAATGGAATGTCCGGTCAAATATGGAAGAGTGTCACTTCAAACTCGGAAATGGTTGGTTAGGATATAAAATGTTGATCCAAACATGTAGAAATGTGTTCCAAAATGAAGACTTTTGAACCAAATTTTGACATTAATTCAGACTAACATGGAGAAAATAGGTCATCATAATATTTTCAGAAAGTATGGGTCCGCCAGGAAGTAAGTTTCTCCTTCCTCATTTGAATACATCGCTGCAGTTAAATTACCAGACTAGTTTTTAACATTCTTGCCATTTCTATACTCTTATTTCTGATGATCAGACTATATATAAGTATGTGCCAATCTTCTTCGATATCTCATACTTTCATCATGACTAACGACTAGTAAACATGCATGGACGTATCATTCCAAGTTAGCAGGTCATGGATCAAAGCAAACATTCTGGAAGTAGTGAAACTGTTGAAGATTTCATTATTGGGTTGCACAATGCGTCACATGACATGAATTCTGACTTTCGACATGGGTTCTGACTTTCAAAATATCAAGTTGATTACTTCTTACAAGTTAATTACTTCTTACATCTTGATATAGTCACGCATCGTGCTTACTTTTCCAAAAGAGGCCAATAATTTTAATATTGATTGATATCAATGTTTATTAACAATGAATTCAAAGAATTTTATATTGTTCGGTTTTGACAACTGAGGTCTTCATGTTTATTGAAATATTTAAGCGTTGTGACAATCGGGAATGCACACTTTGTGGCTTTACCTGTAGTCTCGTCCTTATTCAGGTCATGGAATAACTGCAAAACTACAACGGCTTTGGGCTGTAAATGTTATTGATTTTTCATATCTATACTCCCTCATCAAAACTAGTTAGATTGTTTCAAAACACTATCGGAATAATGCAAATCTTAATAACTTAACAAAAATCGGCTGTATAAGAATATTTTGTGATTTTTAGAGCCTAATTTCTTGGAAATTAGAGATTGGAAAGGCAAATAACCATCTTAAATGAATAGCCGTGTTCTGCTCAATCATTTCGGGAGCAGCCCAAAAAAATGGGTACTTCAAAATACCCAAAAAATTGGGTACTTTTTACGTCATCGCATGAGCCTACACATTTGACTAGCCCACACTAAACATATAAGGTTTCTCATTATCCGCTCCTGATTGTCCAAAAATTCAATAGATGTCCTAAAATTTTGGAGACTCATAGTAAATAGATATTGAAAACTTTTTGCCGCTGTTTTTTGAAATTCACGGTTGCCTTTTTGAGAAAATTAATAAAACAGATTATAGGCAGTCTGTTTTGTTCATTTTCTCAAAATTGCGACGGTGAATTTCAAAAAGCAGCGGCAAAAAGTTTTTGATATCTATTTACTATCCGTCTCGCACCTTCCTGGCTACCGGCCTGTAGGAGTACTTGTATGAGGACAGAGGCACAAGATAAGAGGTAGGATACGTCCAACCTTGAAAGGTTTGTTTCACAAATAAAGATATTTGGTCCAAAATTGAATATTTTGGTCAAAATTGAATATTTTGGTCAAACTTGAATATTTTGGTCAAAATTGAATATTATGGTGTTTTGGTCTGATATTTAAAATGTTTTATACAAGACTAACAGGCAAAAGGGAAGCATGGGATTGTTATGATTATTAGTCAATACTTGACTGCCAGTGAGTATGACAAAGTTTTTTGTCAATACAACGAATTTAAATACGTTATAAGGGTTCTTACCCCGATGCCATGATAATTTATAAACCGCAACTATATTACGTTTAAAACAATTATCTGAATCCGCCCCTGAGAATGATATATCTGAATCATTCCCAATTCGAATCTTAATCTGGCAATAACGATGAAAATGTCAGATACAGTAGCGTGGCCAGCCTCCCAAAGTTGTGGAGGGAGGAGGGAGGGGGGGGGAGAAAGAGGGGGGAGGGGGATGGGGTGGAGGGAACCGTGGATGATAAGGATGGGGGGGTAAAGGGAACCGTGAATGATAAGGAGGGGGGGTGGAGGGAGCCGTGAATGATATTGACAGTTTGATATTAACGTACATAAATGTTGGAGATGGCGAGGGACCTTGATAACGTATAAAAAGTGGTTTAGGACAGATGTTCTACCGTATGTATATTAGAGATTTATGGGAATCGTTCCCGTTTCAGGAAAAATCTCCACATCTTCTTTTCACATAAAGTTCGAACTTTGTGTTAAAAAAAAAAACGTTAAAGGATTAGCAAGCAAGTTTATCTTATATGACAGGGGACTTTTACCAGGGCTGTAGGAGACCTCGAATTATTTTGAAGAAGTGGGGGGGGGGGGTAAGATGACATTCAATATGATTACAATCAGATATAGAATCATACTTTAGTAATTTACTTTGGTAGAGCATAGTTTCCCCTTCCCTCCAACCTCCCTTCCCCCTCCCCCTCACACATAATACATTAGCATATAGCATTGAAATGTTGGGGATAGTGTTGCTCATTTGAAAATTCAGTTTTCGGAAATAACCAAGAAAACGTTGAAGATTTTATTAGTTTTCGAAGATTTTGCGGTCAGTAATCAGACAACGGTAAATTATTATTTGGACTGTCAGAAAGGTCCAAATAAGAGAAACCATTGTATCAGAAAATGATTGTTTTTGTCAACTGGAAAACATGGTATAGCTATGAAATGAAAAGATATGTCTTCCATGGGAAGGTAGGATTTAGTATGGCGTAGGGAGCATTGGGGATGAGTGGGCATAAAATGCAATAAATCTAAATAAAATTTGCATTATTCCTACCCCGTGAGGGCCAGAGCATGGCGTTACGATTGTAATCATTATAGAACCAAATGAGAACTTAGATTTGGTGGAATTCTATAGAGATTTTAATTTTTAAAGCCAATTAGACAATTAAATTCAGACGTAAACTTGCGAAAAAATGTTGTGATAATAAACGAAGTAAAGAATTCAAAACACCTGGTTGGGGCCAGGAACAACGCCCCGATAGCGCTACGATTTTAATCATTATAGAGCCAAATAAAATCTTGATTGGAACCAACAATTCTTTTTTGTCCCTTCTCATCCATATCTTCCCCCGCTTTTTATCGCCCCATCATTTTAGATCAAAATAATTACAATTTTACAGGATCCCGTACTTAGGCCTATCTTGATTTCTTGCTACCCATTTTTATTGCACGTGGGGCGAAATGATACCTTCCCCCTTCCCCGCCCCTTCAGTTTTTTTATCTGGAGCGATCACCCCTCTAGCCAGCTAGCCCCCGCTATCTGCGCCTATCAGCCTATGACGACGACTCTCCAGGTTGTATGCTTAATGTTGCCACATCACGCCAGCAAATGGGACACAATATTGTAATGACTAACTTTATACCCGTTGGTTAGGCTAGAATAAAAGAGCTGTACCGTCCATGACGTTATCACCGTTTGGTTTTATCTACACCGCCACATAAGTAAAATTTTACAAAACTGTTACGATTTTTTTTGGAAATTTGACATTATACTTCAGATCTTTTAGAAAACAGAAGCTATTTAATGGCACCCCCACCCTCCCCCCCTTCCTTCAAAATTGCCAGATTATTAGAATATTAAACAAAACAGGGATGAGTAACCTCCTTTCATGAGCGTACGAAACGGGGGATGAGGAGGGCGCTAGCCAAAAACGTTGGGGCTGAGGAGTACATCTCCACTCCCATCCAGGTTCGTCATATAATTTTTTTACCTAAAAACGAAATTTTCAATATAGAAATTATTGAGAGGTATACTATACTATATTGTTCAGCTAAATTTCCATTGGTTATAAACCGATCATTTTTCTGAAATTCTGTTGGAACTTTCCATCTTCTAAATTGGCCTGGGACAAAGATACACTCAGTGTGCAGACAATAATTATTTGGGAAAAAACAGACGTATATAAGGCAAAAAGGTGCATGGGGGTTAAGTATACTTTAAACCTAGCTGACACACAACGTTTTCACAACGTTTTTGTAAAGGTTGTTTTTTGGTTACGATAATAACGTTGTATTAATTACGTCGAATCAAGTGGTTTTTTTAACGTTATTCAATAATGTTACATTCGAAACGTTTACAAACGTTACAAAATGTTCGTTACAAAAATGTGTTATTTTTCATTCTATCATATGAAATAAGGATTATGTCAGACTTTATGTCTCCTTTAATTTTAGGAATTTAATGCTCCTTAAGACAAGGATCACTTGATCATATACCTTTAATTAACTTCAAATATACATTTAGACAATTACTTGAGTGAAATTGTATTTATTCGTTTTTATTTACTTTCAACTCCACAGGAATCTGTTGAGACTCCACTGGTAATCCGTGACTGCAGCTGTGATCTTGAATAGTACGCTGAACTGGAATTTTAAGAATACATGAAAACATTTTCATATTTTGTATTTTTTTCTTCAAATTTCGCATTTAAGAAGTGAAACAATATGATTTAGAGAATAGAAAAGTTACCGTCTTACTCTGATGTATCAGTATTCGTGAACCTTTTTATGCTTAGTCCGATACAATTTAATCTTTGAAAGCTTAAAAAACTGAATTATTGGCACATGTAGGTTTACTGAAGAACAATTTAAGTGTTTTCGAACATACTTATTCACATTCATGTAATGTACATCGAAACGACACTCAGAACAACCAACGTCTGAAACCGTTATTTGGAGGTCATTTCATTATTGGCAACGTTTCAATCAGGTTCATAAAAAGTCATTATAAAGTCGGCGAATATTTACAAACACGTGTAATAATCATCTTACTCTAAGCAACGTATATTGTTGACGTTGTGTTCAACGTTTAAATAACGTCAAAATAACATTCCTGGACGTTTTAACAAACGTTTTAAAAACGAAAAATGGAGTCCAAATTTTTTACGTTGAAACAACGTGTGTATTTGACGTTTATAAACCTGTTATTCTAACGATTTAACAACGTTAATTCCCAACGTTCTGTAAATGTTTAATCAACGTCCTTGAACGTCCAAAACAACGTATAAAAAACAAATTTTGGAAGTTTACAATTTTTACGTTGATACGTTTTGCAATTGACGTTTCATAAACGTCTTATTCGAACGTTTCTGCAACGTTTATTCCCAACGTTCTATAAACATTTCATCAACGTTATAACAACGTCCCTGGACGTCAAGAAAAACAACAAAAAAACGTATAAAAACGAAATCTGGAGTACAATTTTTACGTTAATACGTTTTGCAATTGACGTTTTATAAACCGCTTATTCCAACGTTTCTGCAACGTTTATTCCCAACGTTCTATAAACATTTCATCAACATTATAACAACGTCAAAAAAACGTAAAAAAAATCGAAATCTGCAGTACATTTTTACGTTGATACGTTTTGCAATTGACGTTTCATAAACCGCTTAATCTAACGTTTCTGCAACGTTTGTTCCCAAAGTTCTATAAACATTTCATCAACATTATAACAACGTCCCTGGACGTCCAAAAAAAAAAAAAAACGTATCAAAACGAAATCTGCAGTACATTTTTACGTTGGTACGTTTTGCAATTGACGTTTCATAAACCGCTTATTCTAACGTTTCTGCAACGTTTATTCCCAACGTTCTATAAACATTTCATCAACATTATAACAACGTCCCTGGACGTCCAAAAAAAAAAAATGTATCAAAACGAAATCTGGAGTACATTTTTACGTTAATACGTTTTGCAATTGACGTTTTATTAAACCGCTTATTCCAACGTTTCTGCAACGTTTATTCCCAACATGCTACAAACGTTTTATCAATATTATAACAACGTCCATGGACGTACAATAAACGTATAAAAGACGAAATCTGGAGTCCACATTTTTAGATTTTTTTAACGTTCAGAAAAGAAAAAAAACGTTAGATCTACGAAAGGGTAACGTCCGCTTAAATTTTTTTTGTTAGCTGGGAACGAGGCAAACCGTAATTATCGGGAAAGGGCTGTACACAGACGCGTATACATGAGAACAAATTAAACAATTTTGAAATATATTTGTTCTATGGGTGGCAAGGGGAGGGGATAGCCTGGATTGAAGTTTAAAAAACCTTTCAACCCTCCTACCCTCCTAAGCCTACGCCTCCTTGATCGATTTATATTGTGGAGTAGCTCCGAGTAGGCCTGTTAAAACGGCTAAATTGTCTCCTAAATTTCCCACCTTCCCAAACGTGTCCGTAGCCCCATGCAATAGCGAAAACCCTTGTTACGTTCTACTAGTATATTAGGCACCCCTCGAAGATAGCATAAATATTTATGCCCAAATCACGCAGTAACCCAAATCCCAATTTAGGCATCAACGCACGCCTACTGAAAAAGACGAACCACACTGAAGCAAAAGTTAACGGGCTATAACACGTCTGTCAAAAAATTTCCCTAAAATGTAGTGCTTCTGAATTTGGGTTATGAAAAACTTTCTCACTTTCAAAAAGTTATCTGCGTATTACCAAAACGATGTAGCCTATGCTCGTTTCCTTCTATGATTGCGAGCATAAACCGAAATGTAAGTCCGTGAACACCCGTGATAAGCTTTCGTATCCTCTCGTGTGTACCCGCGCAAAACGAGTGTACGAATAAATTGGCGGTATGATAAAAACATTTTTCTCCTAATTATTTCCCCCTCACTCCAACCTGTCCGTAAGCCCGGGTCCGTAGGCCAATGCATTACAGGCGATCGGCCCGATTAAAACCTTTGTTACGTGGGCCTAGTATATTACAGTACTATTAGGCACGCCCCGAATATAGCCCAAACATTCAAGCCAAAATCACACAGTCAGAGTGACCCGATCCTGGCATGAACACACTCCTACTGAAAAAGAGAAACCACACACTGTAGCAAAAGTTAACGGGCTACAACACGTGTCCCAAAAGGTGCGCTATTTAAATTTGGGATACGAAAACTTTCTCATTTTTATCATAGGCCCTAGGTCTACTTTGATTCTTTCGTTTGAGTAAATCGTTGAAGAAAATATGATAGTCCATTCGGAAAACAAAAGCCTTCACTGTTCAGAAATACAGATTTTAAAGAAAGGTTTATCTGCTATTGAAATAATAGCGGGGTGTCGTGTTTGTTTATTTGTTGATAATGCCATAAGTATAGTTAGGCGTAATGACCTCTCAAATCTTAATGATGTTATAGAAAGTACCTGTTTAGAGGTAAATGTACCAAATACCAATAAGAAAATATTTATTGCAGGTAGCACAGATCTAATAAGGTATCACTGCGCCAGCTAAAAATGAGAACCCAGAAAAATGAATATTAAAAATAATTTCGAAAGGTGCCACTTCAGGGGACAGGAAGCTAAGAAGTTTCAGGAAAGATATAGAAGGAATAGGTCATGACTATGTATATCCAAATTTTTCGAGATTTGTTTCAGTAAAAGTTTCATGGGGAACTATTTTACTATGGACCTATATCAAATTGTGAGTGATTTGGTGAGGGTGTATAACACCTCTTCACTTCAGCCTAAAAAAGGGCCAAAACTTCTGGTGACCCCCTATTGAAAGTACACTCATCCGAGAAAAATTAGATAGTACTTTTTGGAAAACACCACAATAAAGCCCAAATTGATAACATTTTGGTTACAAACAGGACCCCGAACTTGACCCTTTCGTTATAGGTTTCAATAGGGAGAATAATACGTTTCATGCAAATAATTATTTACTCAACAAAACAGATTGCTCATGATCTGTTTTATTGATTATCTCAAAAAGGCGACGAAGAATTTCAAAAAGCAGCGGCAATAAGTTTATATTTAAGTTTATATCTATTTACTGTCCGTCTCCGAAATATCAGGATATCCAGCTGTCCAGTGAAATGTTGGACAATCCGGAGCGGAAAATGAAAACTCCCATACGTTTAGTGTGGGCTAGTCAAACGTGTAGGCTAATGGGATGGTGTAATACATAAAAGTACCCAACTTTTTGGGTATTTCAAAGTACCCAGCTGTGTGGGTTGCTCCCGGACTGACCAAGAGGTTGGAATAATCTATGAGGAAGATCAACTAGAAACAAAAATGCAACTCTTGGAGTTCCATACATATTGTAAAAAAATAATGAATGAGACGTAACCTGTACCTAGACTTTGGGCAGCTAATATGAACTGTACCAAACCTTAAAATAATACAATCTTACCGTCCAAAGGACTTTAATGCTCTAAAACTTCAAGTGAAGCAAGCAGTCAGGGTGAGATCCATGACCAAAGCATTTATTATTTAATATACAAGTTTTGCGCTGGTTGTATACAAGTGATGACTTATAGAATAAATGATGAAGGTTAAAGACATAAACTATTGCGACATGTGTGTGATATGTGAGTGTCAATGGGAAGATGTGAAATCTTTTTTTAAATTAAATATGCCAGTCTGTGTGTATGTATCTTTGTCCTCTTTTCATAGTGTGGAAAACTGACATTAATCACTCCATATTGCAAGTCTACAGTCTTTTTCTTTACTGCTTGACGAGTCCTTTCAAAATATTTTGTGTTGTAACATGCTTTGCAAGTAATTTGTTCATCTTTTCACACCAATCATCTATAATTTTCTGATCCATTGTTTAATTTATGTAGCTGATCAAACTTACTGTAGGCCTATATACTATAATCAAAGTTGAAAATAGTATTGTAAGTTGTATACAGATAATAAACATTTATCATGCTGTGCTGCAACTTTGTTATGGTTCTTGGTATCACTTCACGTAGAATAACAATTTAAGTACCTTTACTGAGCTTTATATAACAATTGACTAACACATCACAACAACTCCCGCTCATTCCGGCCGGCCTCTTGCCATTGGTTACCCACCTGCCGAGAAGTTGGAACCAGTAAACTGACAAGACAGCACATAGGCCTTTGCAGAAGTAATTATGCGATTTTTCACTTTGTCGTAATGTGGAATGGAAGTAACAACTCTGTCAAAAACCTCTCCCTTGACAGCCTTTCCTCTGTCATTCTGTTTCCTTACTCCCACCACAAATACCTCACATACCTTCTGCAACATCTGCAACCTTTGAATCTTCCACCATATTCCTTTCCTTGGTTAATACAGTAATGCACAGTACGCATAGCTACAGGTAGCACTGAACTAATCATTCTCCTTATTGAAACATATGATGAAAGAGTCAAGTTTGAGGTCCTTTTTGTAACAGAATACTATAGATTTCGGATATTTCGTGATGTTTTCCAAACAGTATCATCTAATATCTCTCGGATGAGGGTACTTTCAATAGGGGGTCACCAGAGGTTTTGGCCCTTTTTTTAGGCCGAAGTGAAGAGGTGTTGTACACCCTCACCAAATCACTAAAATTTTGGTATGGGTCCATGGCAAAATAATTCCCCATAAAACTCTTTTTGAAGCAGACCTTGTCAAGTTTAGATATGCATAGCTAAAACCTACCCCTTTTCTACCATTCCTGAAATTTGCAACTTCTCAGCTTCCTGTCCCATAAAATAAAACCTCTCGAAAATATTTTTAGTAACCCTTTCTCTAAGGATTCTCATTTTTGGATAACGGAGTGATACCTTATTAGTTCCGTGCTACCTGCAGTCGGTTACAGAACACCTAACAGTTCTGTCAATGATTTCAAAATAGCACGGAACTAATACGGTGTTACTCTGCCAGCCCAAAATTAGAAGCCCCAGAGAAAAGGCTAATACAAAATATTTTCAAGAGGTCCAAAACCTGAAGTCAACCCCTATTAAACATACCATCGTCCAAAAGATATTAGATGCTACTCTTTACTGGAAAATATTACAAAAGTTGGCAAAATTTCTCCTTTTTGGTACAAAAAAGACCCGAAACTTGCTACATCAATACATGTTTAAACGATGTGCTAAGCAAGGTTTTCAAACGGTTTTGAGCCATTAATAACTAAACCTACACGAGTAAATCAGTCGTCTGCATCCTTAATTGACAACATACTTACAAATAAAACCAGTATGACCACAAATTGTGGTATCCTTCTTACCGATCTTAGCTATCACTTTCCTATTTTTGCTTAAGTGATTTAAGAAATTATAGATCATGTGATGGCGGTACTGTTTTTCGTAATTATTGCCATAGAAATGTTAATAATTTTGTTTGTAGAATTTCAAGTATAGATTGGAGTCAGGTATATCTTGAGAAGGATGCAAATTCGGCGTACAATACTTTTCATGATAATTTTCAAGCTGTTTTCTTTTCTCTGGCATAGATTACACATATCGTAAGATTTATATCAAATAAATTCCCCAATATTTACCTAAAGACTCCTTCAGCAGTTCAGTAAGCAATCAATCTACTTACACTACATAGTCAGATAGTGCAAAAAACAGATAAACTTAACCACGTGATCCGTATGTTTGTATGTCTAAAAGTAACTGCTTTCAAGTAAATTTACTGAATCTGAACATGATATTAAAATGACTTGGTCGGTTATTAATAACATTTTAGCCAAGGATAAGAAAAAGTCCTTTTAATGTTAACGGGACAGAAATTCACAATAGACAGAAGATTGCAAGTGGGTTTATAATTATTTTGTTGAACTAGTTCCATACTAGCAAGTAAAATTCAGTCCAACTCTTAAGCTTGTGAATTCCACTTCAAATACAGCTTCTATGTTCTTATGTCCCATTAGGAGGAATTACTTAAACTTACCACTACCTGTCTTAAAAAGCACTTGGCTTTGACCATGTTAAGCCGGCTATTGTTAGAAAGGTTATATCCTTCATTGTCAAACCTTTGATTTACATTTTAATCTTGTCTCTTTTTTCAGGTGTATTTCCAGACAGGCTTGAAACGGCAAAAGCTGTACCGGTTTAAAAAAAGAAGAAGTTGATCCTGGTTTGTATGGAAATTATCGTCCAATATCTATTCTGCCGTGTTTCTTGAAGCTCTTTGAAAAAGTTTTGCATAATCATGTATATGATTAGGCTTAATTAAGCATGATATCTTATTTGACGGTCAATACGGCTTTCGACCTTGTCTCTCAACCGAATTCGCAACTGATGCTGTAGATAAGCTTTGTAGTGCAATCGATACAAACCTAATATCTGTCGGTCTTTTCCTCGATCTGTCAAAAGCATTGACACCATAAATCATAATGTATTACTCACCAAACTCATCCACTATGGCATAAGAGGTACAGAATTATCTTGGTGTACAAGTTACTTAGACAAAGGACAATAATTTGTATTCTTCAATAATGTCGATTCACATCTTTGTACAACAACGTGTGGTGTATCACAAGGCTTTATATTGGGCCCTCTACTTTTTATCATGTATGTAAATGATATTATCCTTATTTCACAAAATTCTATAATTGGTCTTTTTAAGATGATACTAATACATATTTTCAGGCAAAAGCCCTCTATCTCTACAAAATATCAAATGTAATTGAACTGTTAAATGCCCCTGCTTGGTTTACAGTGAAAAACTTATCTTTGAATAAAGAAAAAACTAATTATGTTGTGTTTAACATGACTAATAGTAGCTTCAATATTAATGGTAAAACCATCCAAAAGGTTGATAAGGCCTAATTCCTCGGTGCAGGGCCGGATTTAGCAATAGGAAACGTGGAAGTTGCCCATGGGTCTCCACAACCAGGGGCCTCCACATATTCCATGAAAACAAATTGTAAGGTAAAAATGTGGTAGCAACCTGTTAATTTGCATTGGTAGGAGTGGTAGCAACCTGCTCATTTGTACTGAAAATTGGGCAGGCAAACAGGCTTACAAAATGAAAATTCTTGAACATAAGTTTACTTCAAAAATCACAAAATACTGCACCATTTTGCATCTAAGTACCCTTAATCATTCCAAAAAATTCCAAAGAGGTACACCCTCTCCCCCAGGATGGCGGTCATTAAGGTAGTGTGGACCTCCACTCCTGAAGTTGCCCATGGGCCTCCACATGTCGAAATCCGGCCCTGCCTCGGTGTCGTTATTGATTACAAATTGTTGTGGATTTAACAAATTGTTGCAACTTCAAACAAAATAGCCAAGGGTGTAGGAATTCTTTCTAAAGTTGAGCATTTTCTTCAAAAAAATATTCTCCCTTCTATTTATCAAAGTTTAATCTTACCTCACCTAACCTAATGTTCTATGATCTGGTCAAGTGCCTCACAAACCTCTTTAAGTAAACTCACCGTCTTGGAAAAAAAAGGCTATCCGCCATATTTCTCACGCTAAAACTTTTGACCATACCTCTAGTTTATTTCGCTCCCTAAATCTCCTCAAGTTAAGCAATCTTATACGTTTACTCGTATCCTAGTTTGCTTATCGTGTAATGTATGATTTATCCCTGTTAAGTTCAAGAATTTTTATACTGTAATTAATTAAATCCATCCTTTATGATATACGACAATCCTATGGTATATTATTTCTTGCTTTTGTAATACTGCTTGTTAAGTTTATGGAAGCGCTCTGTACATCCTTGGAACTCTACCCCTTCAACCATTTCAAGTTCAGTTTCTCTTAAGCAGTTTAGATGCAAACTTAAATCCTATTTTATTGATACTTATTGATTTTTCTTTTAATTATAAACTTTAATTGAAACCTGCATCGGTGGGGTGGGGTGGGGTGTAGCTTTACTTAGACTTATATTTACCCTAAGGAGTGTTTCTACCAGTGAAGCTGGAACACTCCCTTTTCACATCATACCTTTTAATCATAATTTGTCAAATGTTCTTTTCTTACTATTTTCTTCGTTACAATCTTGTTACGCAGTACTTAGTAAACTGATTGCTTCAATGTATATAATGTGAAAAAACAAAATAAATTGAATTGAATTGAATATTACCAAAACGTAACATTAAGCCTAACGTTAGGCCTGCGTTATGCCCGTTTTAATCGGTCCGATGGAACCGTTGTACATGCATGACTGCATGATGCGGGAAGTGTTACTTGTTGGCATAGGCTTAGGCTAGGCCCTAAGTATAATGCACCTGAGTGTTATAGACTAGTGAGTAGGTCAGTGGTTAACCCGAATTTTGACCAACACTGAATTTCGTCTAGGCCTATATTTTGTATAGCCTATGCCATTCTATCCACCTTAGCAAAGTTGGAAAACATCGCTATAATTACCAATTGTTGATTAAGCCTAAAATCCTTTGTCATTGATTTATTCCTTATAGCTTAACGTTAGGCCTAGGCCCTATAGTCTAGACCTACTTTGATTATGCAGTTTCAAATGATTATGCAACTGACTAAAGTTAATATGAACCAATATCGTTGATCTGACATTTTACTAGTACATCTGCTGATTTAGGTATATCCTATTTGATATTTTGGGGCCGCCAGAATTTGGTACTAAATTCAAATAGGCTTAACGTTAGGCTGGCGTAAGTGGCCTAACATTAGCCTAAATATTTAGCCTTGATTTATTTTGATGGCTACATCCATGAACTTCAATGTGGCTTCACGGGAAAGGGGTCGGTTTGGCCTATAGTATCTCACATTCATGTAAACGTTTCTTGAACGCAAGTAGGCTAGAGACGGCCCCGACACAATGTTTTCTGGGAGCTGATTCCATGTTCTCCTATTCAAGGTTTCTTACAGTAGTATCGGCGATCGGAAATTTTACAATGCAAGGAATGAGCAAGCTTTCGATTCACACAGGCCTAGCCCTAACTCATTTTTGAAAACTCCGACGAGCAGTTTTGGGAGGAAATTTTCTGCATTGCCTAATTGAGCCCACGCCTGGTCTTGGTGTAGGCGAACGACATCAACGTTAACTGGTTGACGTTAGACCCAATGACATATCGTAATGTACAGTTACCAGCTTCACTCCACAAAGCTCGTTAATTTTGTATTGCAATACATGAGGTGTACGCCACAGACGGAAGATTTCAGTCCCTTGCATGCGTAAACTCAAAAACAAAAAAAAGGCCGTTAGTTATGACAATGGAGCACTGATGGCGTTAACTTTTCAACCTGGACCTAACTGGCAGCCCGAAACCGGACGATACTTCCGCGCGGTCGACCTAAGCTTACAAAATACTATGAGAATACTGTGGTTACTATGATGTTAGGATATCTACGTTTGACAGCCTTTAGATTGTGTATTCTTCCTCCCTCTGAGCAAAGTTCCAAACTAACACAATACCTTTTTCACTCTATTTTTTCGAACATTTCATGCTTATCACCATGTGTATTTACTTATAACAACTCTTACGTAATTATGAAAGCAACAAAATAGCGTGATAATTGACTATGAGGTAGTCTTAAGAAAAATGTCAGGTCAGGTTTATGAATGTGGAGGACAGCTTAATAAAAATAAAAGCTATTTTCTTTAATATTTTGGCGGAAGTGCTTGGGGTTGCTACAGTCTCTTCGAGCTGTTAAAACGAAACTGTATCTAAGAAAAATAGTAGCCTTACGTCAGTTCCAATCCCCCCAAAATATTACAACAGTCACATTATTTGCAGAGGTAAGGACAAGTTTGTAATTTAATTCCAATGTGTTCTATAATTTTGTAAGAGTTTTACTCTTAAATTACCTGTCTTAAAAAATAAACATTATAAAAGTAACAGTAAGGTTCTCCTGAATAACGACTAGTCTAAAGCATAGAAAATGTCTAATTATTTTTCCGAGAATTAGCTTTATATTCGAAATTCATCCTGCACTTTCCAATTACAGTATCATAAATTTTAGCCAAAATTTAATCTAGACTGCAAGTTTTGATGTCTTTCGCTAATAAAAAAGATGTGTATGTAATTTTGACAATATAAAATGTGTCCAAATTTCAAGTAAATTAATCAATCTTATCATAAGTCCTCCTCTTCCTCCTGCTCTTGCTCCTCCTGCTCTTGCTCCTTCTGCTCTCCCTCCTCCTGCTGCTGCTGCTCCTCCTCCTCCTACTCATCCTTATCCTCCTCCTCCTTCTCCTCCTCCTGCTCCTCCTCCTCCTCCTTCTCATCCTCCTCCTCATCTTCATCCTCTTAATTCTCCTCCTCCTCCTCCTCCTCCTCCTCCTCCTCCTCCTCCTCCTCCTCCTCCTCCTCCTCCTCCTCCTCCTCCTCCTCCTCCTCCGTCTCTTCATCCTCCTCCTCTGTCTTATCCTCCTCCTAATCCTCCTTATCATCAGCATCAGAATCATCAGGATCAGAATCATCAGAATTATCAGCAGAATCATCATTAGAATCACCATCAGAATAACTTGAATGTTACCTCCTAAATTGGTTTTTTAAACCATTCTTGATGGATTTCTTATATTACCCTGGATTTGTCATGCAATTTAGCTAGCTTATCTTGCCTCTATATTTATGTTTAAGACCTAAACAATTTAAACAGTCATAGCATGTAAATTAGTAAATTCTAACAGGATAATGTAAGTTTTGCATGGATGCCTAATACTAATAAATCAATGTAAGGCTTCTACCTGTCCATTTAATTCTGATTCTTATTATCATATACCATGTATTATTTACTGAAATGTATTTTTGCATCATGATGTTTAAGTTTAAGATTTTAAGCTCATTCCATCAATTATAGTTTTTCTTAGTGTCCACGATAAATGTAAAAAAAAAACTTCTTTTAGAAACAATGAACCCCAAATAAACACAACAACAACACAGCATATAGCATAACACAGCGCTTAAGGCAAGAACATCGATTGACACAAACACTACTGTACATTTAATAAGAACTAATATTCACACAATACTGTGTATGCTGCATGTACATTTTAGTATGTCTTTTTAATTCATTAGTATGGATTATCATTGTTTGTTTTTTACTTAAAAGATTTAACACGGAGCCTCGAGAACTACGAGGTGGTCTTGTGCTTTGCTTTCCTGCTTACAAAACATGAAAAATATACTTCTTTAATGGCTTGTGTACGTAAATCGTAACATCACTTAAAGAAAAATTGTTTGTTAAAAGCATGGACAACATTACAAACAGGAAGACAATTGGCAGCAATGAAAGCTGGCGTGTTATGTACATCCATACAAGGAATTACTAGTATGAGAATGCAAACTAATTGAGACGTGTGCTTCCTATACTACTTTAGGATATCATCTAAAAGTTTATCAGGAAGCAATCAGATTATTTTTTCAGAAAAACAAAACTATGCTTCTGCAATCCATTGTAGGAAGATCAAATGCCAACAACTAATTTAAGTAGAAAATTTGCCTGCTACTCAAAAGATCTCATCACAAATTTGTTCATATTCTTCAATAATTTGGTTTGGAAATTGTCACTATTTTCTGGTGGAATTTGCAGTTATTTTTTAGAGAGATGTTGATGTAATTACATCCATCATGCATCAAATCACCATTAAATTTGCACCAGCCGATCACTCGCCGAAGTAAGCTTTTGAAGGAAGACGAATGTTAAAAGAGAAAAATCCCGTCGAAGCAATGTTACTTACAGCAGTAATCTACTCTCTATTTTCGTAATCCCACAACGTGCTTCGAACAACAAAAGAGTTCATAAAGTGATTGTGCTGTCGTCAATTTGATTTATGCATGAGTATCTGTCACATGTTGTCGCGAAGCCTCAACGGGTGCAATAAAAGATCACTCTCAATTTTTGCTTTATAGTTCGTCATTTACAACATTTGAAAGTTAAGTTTTACGTTGTAAGTTAATCAATCAAAATCTCAGTGTATCGCTATAGGCACTGACATGATGGTTTAATTTCAAACTGATGTAATTGGGCATCTCGTGAAATAAGATCTTATCTAAAGAATATTCCATGGAAAATCTTTTCAATCTATTTAATCTACTATTAAATGATGTTAACCTTGAGAAAAATCATCTTTATGCTGCTAACATTCCATGAAATAATCCGGGAATGTAAATATGTGCTTTATCGAAAAATGTTTCCTGTCTTCAGGTCTTCTTTCGGCGGTCGTGATATGATAACTTTTCCCTACTCTTAAGGTTTTTAGATCTAAGTTTATGTGCATCCAAAGAACCATTTCCTGGTGTAACACTCTCATAATCTGTTGTATTTATGTAATCGGTACCCTACACAATAGGCCTAAAGCATCAATCAAATCAAACATGTTAAGTGCCCGGCGAAAATGCGTTACATTGCTCGAAACGTTGTGGGTATAATATAACAAAAAAGCGCTTTGCACAAATTTTTAGATCATGAACAGAATAAACCCTTGTAAGTCATGATATTTAAAATATTAATACTGTAATATGGGAAACAGCTTTTGTACGATTCTCGGCTGCATGGTAGAAATAACAAATTTAATAAGTGAAACTCCATTTCAATTTGGTTTAGGGAGCAGAAACCTCTGTTATTAGTGATATGGATTCTCTTTTTGCGTCAAACATTTATTTCAATTTCAATGTACCACAAAACGATTTTGGTAAATAAATGTAACGTTCCGCCCAAATCTAATCTTCCACGAGATAAATGAACAGAGAATATCCATAAAATTTACATGATTCTTCAATTTTATTTTTCTATCTATATTATAACTTTTCACTTGAAACAGTTCGGGAGCAGCCCAAAAAACTGGGTACTTCGAAATACCCACATAAATTGAGTACTTTTATGTATTACGTCATCGCATGAGTCTACACATTTGACTAGCCCACACTAAACATATGGGGTTTCGCATTTTCCGCTACGGATTGCCTAAAATTTCACTGGATATCCTGCAATTTTGGAGACGGATAGTAAATATATGTTAAAAACGTTTTGCTGCTGCTTTTTTAAATTCATTGTCGCCTTTTTGAGAAAATGAACAGAACAGACTGTCTATAATCTGTTTTATACATTTTTTCAACAGGCAACCGTGAATTAAAAAAAAGCAGCGGCAAAAAGTTTTAATATCTATTTTCAGGATATCCAGTGAAATTTTGGACAATCCGGAGCGGAAAATGAGAAACCCCATATCTTTAGTGTGGACTAGTCAAATGTGTAGGCTCATGCGATGAATTACGTAATACATAAAAGTACCCAATTTTTTGGGTATTTAAAAGTACCCAGTTTTTCAGGCTGCTCCCGAACTGAAAATACGGTAAAACTCCGTGACCTCTTTCATCAAGAGTTGAGTTGAGTGTGTTGGATTTTCCAGGGCCAGGGTAAATACAGTAATGCAGTCACTGAAAAACGAACCTAACAAAAGAAATGAAACACTAATAAGAAGAAAATACAAACGGAAAAGATTTTAGGGCACTTTACCATGTCTGACCTTGATTACAGTGATAAAAGAATTACACATTTCGCTTTGAATCAAAATTGACGGGACTTGATATTTTCATAGTTTTTTGTACAATATCTTTAGTTAGTTTTAGTTCAGCTTTCATCATTTCAGCTTATGTTGTTGCTACCTGTACATGTATCTTTGACGGATCTTTCTATTTTGCAGACTGAAAACTGGAATTTGCAGACTAGGAATTTGCAGACTAGGAATTTGCAGACAAGGAATTTGCAGACTAGGAATTTGCAGACTAGGAATTTGCAGACTAGGAATTGGCAGGCTAGGAATTTGCAGACTAGGAATTTGCAGACTAGGAATTTGCAGACAAGGAATCTGCAGACTAGGAATTTGCAGGCTAGGAATTTGCAGACTAGGAATTTGAAGACTGTGACGTTATTCTGGTGAAAACCACTGCCTAGTCGTAACTAAATTCGTCCCAATTCGTAAACCAACATGATTAGGCCAGAGAATTGATAAGACCCCCCTATATTTACCCCGTCTATATATCACTCATCCTCCAAAAGCGATTTCAGTTGAATTGCTGGTCACGAATCTTGGGTGTGTTCTCATTTGGAATGCATCCTTGCAAATAGATCCTGCAGACAATCAGAACAACCGATTTTTAATTGTGAGAATGCTCATCGGATCTGATCTCAGTTGCTTGATCTTGATCCTATTTGGGGGTGTGGTCATGGTCCTGATAAAAATAAAAAAAAAACAAAACAGAAAAACATTTTTAATGCCAAACAGTGATTAGTGATCAAGTTAGTTATGCAGTATCATGTTAAAGGATTAGTTCAGAGGTCAAGCAACTCATTTTTGATAAGAACGAGGACTTAATAAGAAACAAATAGTGAGAGATAAAACCATTTAAAAATGCAAAGGGGGTGTATTCACTTCTAAAAAGTTGCGCTTCCGGCGCCTATGCCTAAATATGTCTTTGCAGGAGAAACTTAAACCTATGTGATTCACTTTTTGTTTTCCCAAAGGTACTGTAATTATGATCTAGTTCCGTTTCATATGTTATGCATGTCGTTTTTATTTGAACGATTGAAAGTGCACAGTAGTTCATGCTAATAGATCCAAAGCACATTCTTTCTGCACAATTTTGTCGCAAAAGTTCAAACAAAACAGCTTCAACTTGTTATTAAACCCAAGCGTTGTTATCACGAATACCATCAATGATGGCTTTCAAAATGCCGTCGGTTTACCAGATTTCAATCTGGTAATATGTTGAAGTGCGATCACAAAACTGATTCTTCATTTTAAGCTTTTAAAATGAATTTCGTTGAAAAGTGTTGAGAAAGCATCAATACATCTTGTGTTAAGGGGACTATGAAACCTCCAGTTTTTCCTCAAAAAAAAGTTTTATGCGGACTATATATTGGCTTCAGGTCATAAAAGTATATTACTGTTGCAATTTGGAAATCCGAACTTTATCAAATTTAATGTAATAATAGATCCTTAAAACATGGATGCCAACATTATTTTGTTTTCCGAAGTCCCAAAGTTTTCTCAAGACAGGAGTGTAGAAACAAAAGGATGGGGACAGAGGCGGCGGAAAATGTTTGAATCTGGAGCGCACAGGATCTTAGGAGCACTTTTTAACTGTCGTATTTTCAAAGCATGTAGCACAGCAGTATATCTTAATAGGGTCACCCCCACACCCACCCCCACCCCCATCCCACCGGAAAATGTATAAACTTTATAGCTCCGAAAAAAACTGGTGACCCATTTTCCCTTCTTTTTTAAGATTTATAACTTCAAAAATTTAAGATATTTTGGTCCAAAATTCGGTACAATAAAACAAATGTATACCAAAATCTACGAAATTTGGAAAACTTCTAGATCATAAATCTAGAAATCAGAAGGATTCAGACTGATCATGATTAGCCAATTGTATTGGTCATGAGTCGGAATATATTTGATGTCTAAAATAATGTGAAAACTAAGCAAATAAGGGGTCCTTAGATTATTATTCAGGAGTCAATCATTTTCTTGGTGAGAATAAATGTAACTCGATATATCAACAAACCTATCTATAAATTAGACCAGATTGCCTAAATTCACACCCAGTCTTCAGCGAGTCAGCGCCAGATCTCAAATTTGTGGCGCTCAACGAATAAAATTTGTGGTATTTTGCTTGATGTTTGTGTTACTTTCTTATTACAATGGCCCGAGTTCAAATAGTAAGCTTTGCCCTGCATGACCCATTTTAAAGAAGCCCCACTAATACAATTTTGGGTGGCTCGCACGCTCGAGAAAAGTCCTGCTTTTATTTTTTAAATTCTTTTTACAAATTATCAGCTGGGAAAACAAAGGTAGGCAGAGGTAAAGGCCTTTAAAGTTATTAATAAGTCCAATATGTAGAGCTGCTGGGCCCCTACTTTATCTTTAGAATAATGTATGCGCGCAAAACGCGTGCATTTTCACAATTCAATTTTTGGTTGATTAGGGCGATATTTGTGTTACTTTCTATAATGAAATGATCAGATATATCAGTATATAGTCTTGAATAAAATTGTTTCAAATTGTTTCAAAGGACCGGTTCCTTTTATAAAAAGGACCCCGACCGTTTTATTTTAGGTAATATGTAGAAAAGTGTATGCGCGAAACGAGTAAAATTTCACAATTTCTTTCTTTTTAGGGCAATATTTAATTTGTGTTACTTTCTTTAGTTAAAAGATCAGTCAGATATATAGTCTTTGTAGAAAACGTTTTTGCAATATTTAAAAGGAAAGGTTTCTTCTCTAAAAAGGGCACTTGTCTTCTTTGAAAGGGCAGTTTTCTTCTCTGAAAAAGAGCACTTTTCAAACTTTTGAGAAAGGTGGAGGAAGGGAGGGGGTGGAGGAGGAACGAGCCGGTAACGTTTTAGCATGATACTACTACATTTTGCTTACTTTTTCCGGGCCTCCGCTTTAAAGGGAATCTTATTTCCTGATCATTGATTGGCTGTATAAGGATAATGAGGAATTATATGAAGTTTATATTTTGAAAAGAGACACAAAAGAGACAACGGGTGGGTTGGGAAAGGGAATAAAACTTCGCAAAAACACGGACAATAATAACGCCTCAGAAAAATAGCGTCGATTGTTGGAATTATATATATCAGCCCATAAGTATTGTTAAACTATATTTGATGCATCGTTTATAACATTGGCGTAGAAAGCTTATAGAAAAGTATTTAATACTAATAAGCAGTGGGCCTAACAATGGGTTTATAAGCGTTATATATTTCGGTATCATGGTAAAGTGTCAAAAATATTATCATATAATCATTAGATATGCAGCTACGGGAATCGATATTTTTTCCGTTTTAAGCCTCTTCAAAATATATATATATATATATATATATATATATATATATATATATATATATATATATATATATATATATATATATATATATATATATATATATATATATATATATATATATATATATATATATATATATATATACATATATATATATATATATATATATATATATATATATATATATATATATATATATATATATATATATATATATATATATATATAAATATACATATATATATATATATATATTAATATATATATATATATGTGAATATATATATATATATATATATATATATATATATATATATATATATATATATATATATGTATATATTTATGTATATGTATGTGAATATATATATATATATATATATATATATATGTATATATATATATATATATATATATATATATATATATATATATATATATATATATATATATATATATATATATATATATATATATGTATATATATGTATATATATATATATATATATATATATATATATATATATATATATATATATATATATATATATATATATATATATATATATATATATATATATATATATATATATATATATATATATATATATATATATATATATATATATATATATATATATATATATATATATATATATATATATATATATATACACATGACAGTTAGCCATCAGCGACGCAACATCCCACAATTACAGAGGCCTTTTAACTGATTCCTTTCCTATTCCGGTGAAGTTTAAGATCTATCAACGTGCAATTCACATTGATATGCACAATAACAGAAAGGTAACATAAATTGTTCGTTGATAATTTATCCTGTGCTCCATTCTAATGTTTGATGCACCGTCAGTATAAAAGGCATAAACTGTTGTTATGTCTTTTTAATAGTACAAGACTCTTATGACCTACAAATTAGAGGTTATAAGTAGTTCTTGATGTGACTGTCCTTGTGTATGATTGGTTTCATTTAATCAGTGATAGCTAACCCATTTTTGTACTGTCCTTGTTTATGATTGGTTTAATTTAATCAGTGATAGCTAACCCATTTTTGTACTGTCATTGTTTATGATTGGTTTCATGTAATCAGTGATAGCTAACCCATACTTGTACTGTCCTTGTTTATGATTGGTTTCATTTAATCAATGATAGCTAACAAATTTTTGTACTGTCATTGTGTATGATTGGTTTCATTTAATCAGTGATAGCTAACCCATTTTTGTATTGTCCTTGTTTATGATTGGTTTAATTTAATCAGTAATAGCTAACCCATTTTTGTACTCCGGGGATGATCTTCTATATGTGTTCGAAATATTTGATTTCTTACTTGCAATAAAAGTAACACAATCGAAAATATAACCGATTGATTCAGTTTTTTGTATTTAAGATATTGGCATTGTCACGCTATTCGGATGCAGCTTGAGCTGCGGAGCAGGGGATTTTTTTTACTATAGTGTACCAAAAGAGCTCTTCGGCCACAGTGCATGATTGGTTATTTAAGTAGCTTTTGCAGACGCTTCATACTATTTTCATACAACTGGTACATTTTACACTGCATTTCTTGTTTTATAAATCATAGAATTAGGTTCGTTTACTGAAAGTCTAAAACAAATAATACATATCTAACGTCGGTTTACAGTCATAGACTTCCATGTCAGCATCGCATGCCCGTAGTACTCGTAACTTATTAGATTATAGAAAGCTGTGTTTTAATGATATGGTTTTGTTCGTGTGAAATGTGAAATATATTTAGAATTTACAATTTCATACAGTCGATGAACTTAATTCCGACACGGACATTGGTCAAAATGATATGTTAATAGATTTCCATTTATTATATCACTGAAAATGGATGAAAATTATTAAGTTTCTGCGTGATACAAGTTTTTGACCTGATAATTATGGCATTATACCGGCAAAAAGCTTAGCTCTTTGATACAGAGGTTAGGACATGGGCCAGATGCACTCTACGCGCACCCCCCCCCCTCTTCCCCTCAACCCTCCTCCCTCCTAACCAATATTTTTTTTAAAGCCTTAGGGTCCACTGAACACGTTTTCAACTGAGAACAGTTAACATATTGGTCTGCACTATTCAAAATGGCAGAAAAAGGTAAAATGGCCGCCAATTTCAGAAAAAATGAAAATAAATAATCACAAAATTAAATTAGGGACTGTGACATTACAATTCTGCTCTTATTTCATGCATATTAATACACATTTCATATCTGGTACCTTTTTGGAACTTTTTTTGTAATCTACGATGGTGGAAAAACAAAGTGGCGGACAAAAGGATTATATTTCAAGGGTAATTCCATATTAATTAAAGCCTGTTTTGGGCCTATTTTCTTGGAAATGTCGCCTTTTTTAATTTTCAGAGATTACAAAAATGTACACAATGTTTTGCCTATGAGTACTATGTATCTAAAACTTGGTAGCAGACTGTTTTTTCAGATGTAGAACTCAAACATGACTTACAATTCTCAAAAGGTAACCATTAATATTGATAATTTCATTTCAACTCAATGTTTCATGTTGTCCAAGGCCATTCTCTGGCTTGTCGCACACCTAACGTACCAGAAAATGGGCCACCTGCACACACATGGGGCTTCCCAGGGATCGCTTGGGCCTGTACTATGTCTCGTCACACACGTAACGTAGCAGAGAATGGGCCCAGGACACCCCTGAAATCTCCTTGTGATGAGGAGTGTGCAGGTGGGCCATTTTTTGACGAGCGGGAGAATGGCCCAACGAATCCCTGTGACGACCCCAGGGGTATGCTTGGCTCATTCTCTGGAACGTTACGTGCTTGACTAAACAGAGAACGGACCCAAGGGATCCCCGGGAAACCCAGGGTTGTGCAGGTGCTCCATTTTCTGGAACGTTAGGTGCGTGACGAGCCAGAAAATGGCCCAACGGATACCTGGAAGACCCCCAGGGTTCTGCTGGGCCCATTGTTTTGTTTACTGCGTTTGTGACTAGCCAGAAAATGGACATAGTGGATCCCTGGGAGATCCCCAGGAGTTTGCTGGTGGCCCATTCCCTGGTATATTACGTATGCGACGAGATAAAGAACGGGCCTAAGGGATCCCTGGCAGACCCAAGAGTGTGAAGATGGCCCATTTTCTGGTACGATAGGTGTGTGACAAGCCAGAGAAAGGCCCTATCGGAATCCTGGCAGACTTGAAGACATGAAAGATTTGAGTTTAAATGAATATATTAACAATTTTAAGTGCCATTTTTTAGTTCTACATCTCAATAGACAGCCTGGTATAAAGTTTTAGATCCATAGAACTTATAGGCAAAACATTGTATACATTTTTATAATTGATACAAATTTTAAATGGCTGCCATTTCCAAGAAAATAGGCCCAAAATAGGCCAACTTTGAATGTCCATATCTTAGAAACGGTAAAAGGTATAAAGCTAAAATTGTTTTATATACAAAATTTCCAATACAAGTGCCAAGTTTTAAGGAAACCTAGGATGATGGGTGTCATGGCTTTGTTGAATTGACATGGAATTACCATTGAAATATAACCCTTTCGTCCGCCATTTTGTTTTTTCGCCATCTTAAATGACAAAAAATGTTCCAAAAAGGTGCCAGATATGAAATGTGTATTAATATGCATGAACTTAAAGGAGAATTATGTCATAGTATGTAATTTAATTTTATGATTATTTGTTTGCATTTCCTGAACTTGGCGGCCATTTGGTCTTTTCCGCCATTTTGAATAGTGCAGACCAATATTTTTACTGTTACCAGTTGTAAACGTGTTTAGTGGATCCCAAGGCTTTAGAAAAATATTGGTTTGGAGAGTCGTGTGACTGTCAGAAATGTTTAACTCACCGAAAATAGTGGGCGCTATTACATTTGATTAATAGATATTAAGAGAAACCATAGCGGCGTATATGTTTTTAAAGTTGTTATGTAGCCTGCACTTTTCGACGTGATTTAAGTTCTGCAGTGATGTGATATGTTGTAAATAGGTCACAAATCTTCGGTGAGTCTAATAGCTACTCCGTTACAGTTGTATATACATATATATTCTCGGTATAAGACCATATTGGTCTGATTTGGTGGACATCACGACGACGACGACGAGTGAACGAATAATTACAATGACGGATTATGATAGTAACAATACTATCACGAAACGCTTGATACGAGAACACAGGTACGTGACGTACGGACAGACATTACATCAACTACCATGTCCACGGCCTATGATAACCAGTTGTGGTGCATTAATGTGCTCGAACCCATGGCCTCGTGGTCTGTAGACATGTATGATAAGCGCTACATCACAGTAGGTAGATAAGTGCGTGATACTACTATAAGTCATGATCGTTTTCGGTTGCAATAATTAGGCTAGTCTACATGTACCGTGCTGTCCAATGCAAGCCATCGTTGTTACGCACTGGCTGTATTTCCAAGAAGGTAGTATCTTTATGCGTATTTAAAGATCTGTTGGCAGTATTTATGCCATATGTATTTGTTGGAGGTATAGTTTATCCACTTATATAGTTACTTATTGATTCATGATATATGTTGTTGAATGTATTCATGAAATTAATCATAACATATATACTGGTCACCCCTGTACGACATCACTCATCGGTCAGAATTGTAAGCAATACATAGACTATGGTTATCATGTACCTCTCCCAATTTCATTGTTATTTACGATATGTTGGAAGTGACCCCTATGTATAAGGCAATATTATGTGGATTTGGGGATAATCAATTTCTATCTTCATGGTACCTGTGTCAAATCTTTGTATTTGGTAATTCATGGCTTTGGGGTATAGAGTGGTACTGGCCAATTTCCATGTGGTTGTCATGGCAACTATTACTGGGTACAGGCTGATGTCTATTCATGATTTCAGTGCAGTTTATGCCTTGTGTAAATAGCTACAATTCACTCCTTTTTTTCCGAATGTGATCGGTACTGTTTTTATGCGTACATTCTTAATCATATGATGTGTTAGATGTGAATGTATTCTAAGTCTTTTATTAAGACAATGTTTTTTGTGGTATATTACAATCTCACCACTAAAGGATTAGGTTGGTGGCGCTTTTGCATTTTGTGTTGAATCGCATCCTACAAGGGTTGATAACATCAGTTCTAACACAAACTTATGAAGTACAGTTGTTAGAACTGTTCCACACCGTTTAAATTCGTTTTCTATGTTTGCTTGACTTTCGGATCTTTGTACCTATAGTCGAAATTGCAGATGTAATAGGCCCTATGAGCGCCTATGACAGCAAATCCGTCTGGTGAACTTAATTTGTCAATCCTTCGTAAAACTCAATGAAGTGATGAAAAGCTTTGAGTAACAGTGATAATCTCCTCTTTTTGTCATCTTTAAAGTAAGGAGAGATACAGATAAACCCCGTTCTTATCAGAGAGGGATTATCGATTGCAGATATAAGCTGAGGGATTATCGATCGTAGATATAATCTCCACGGTTATTTTCTTCAGCCCTTTAGATGAAAAATACAGCTATTGTGAGAAATGATGATATAGAAATCCGAAGCCGAAACTAGAATGTGACACGGCTTGCTAGAACTTATTCCCACTTTCGCCACTATCTTTGGTTTCCATTCATCATCCTTGACCTAAATATACTTCTTGCTCTTTCTATTCCTGAAAACTAAAAACTCAATACCATTGTCCTGAAAATGGGACAATAAAACTGACGACGAGAGCGCAAGTGTTACATATCAAATAGCAGGTCCCTGGTACTACAACTAATTCATAATCTTCGTTTTAATTTATTGTGTTATCATTGATAAACATTTCAGTCACACAAGCTAATAAAATATAGGCCGACAAAGGAATGATAAAACAGTAAATAAGTACTGGGAATTTCGATATTTCAGAACCTTTTCTATGTTACAGATCACATCGATCAGTTAAATGATATATGTGACAATAAGGAGTGCGTAATCTACTTCACATCATACATAAAATATTTTCAAAAAGTCCAGTAGCTTACAAACATAAAGGGCCCAATAACGACAAATATTAGTAAACCAAAATAGTACTTCATATATGTCACAAGTGACATGGAGTGACCCTTCCAAAGGGGGTGTTACAAGAGAAAAGTCAATCACAAATCACACAATAACAAATTTGTGAATTTGTTTGACTCTTATTAATTAATCGTAATCGTGAAATGATAAATCCTAATGAATAATATACTACTTACAAAAAATCATACACGTTTGGCTGGCTGCATGGGACACACCCACTTCCGGTAAACTGTTAGCTCAGTTCTGCTTGTACTTTAAACTAGAACAAAGTTACCGTCTACAAGGTAGTCGATGTGGCGGTCACAAATTGTCTGTCTTAAAAATTAGCTAAAAGTCACAGATACGTATCCAGCGTCTAAGAACGAGAATAGAATTGCGTAATCATCAGAAGCTATCAATAAAATCAAGTTTCTAGTCGTATGGGCATGGTAGCATATCGGACAATTACGAGAAACCAGCAAAACGGAATTTTGGATGACCAAAAATAAAACCATTTAGATAAATAAAGGAACAAAACCGTCTTTAACATATGTCGCAAATATGTGGTTTCAACTTCCTAATGACAAATATATATAGATAAATTTCCCGTAAACATTTTGACTTTAAATCAAAGCGCACTATTTGTATAACCACGTCCCTATAACATTCTACTATGCCACGTGATTGGAGTATTCGCTTTTTACTTGATTGATATTAATACATCCTCACATCATCCCAAAATACATACTTCCTACATTTTACCAACTCTGCAAAAAACCTTTACAAGATACATAATTATATAACATGTAACGCCCTTATTGTTTCTCAAGACTTTTATTCCTGTCTTCTAAACTTTAAATTTCCCATTTATTTATTCTCAACTCAAAACAAAATTAAACACTTCTTCTCCTGCATATATTGATACATTACTAAAATATGCACCACTAACAACTGCATGACACACCTTTAACTTGTTACAATCCCCCACCTTTACTTTCTTAACCTCTGACAAATAAGCACCTCTCTCAAAGTCAGATACATCATACTTTTAAACACCCTTCTTCAAGTCAGATACATCTTACTTTTAAACACCCCTCTTAAAGTCAGATACATTTTACTTTTAAAAACCCCTCTCAAAGTCAGATACATCTTTTTTTTAAACACCCCTCTCAAAGTCAGGTACTTTTTAGTTTTAAAACTCCTCTCAAAGTCAGATACATCTTACTTTTAAACACCCCTCTCAAAGTTAGATATATCATACTTTCGGAGAATTTAAATCGTCACAACTGACCTGACCAACATGTCCTTTTGCAGTCCCCTTTTCCCACATGTTCAATTGTTACTTGAAATAATTCACTCATTTCCATTTTCACTTCCTAAACCCAATTACGACATACTACTTTAAGATACTTACAGAAATAAAGAGGTTGCTTATCCCTAATCTGGTTTTATTTCACCACACGTCGCTTCGTCATGTAAAGAAGGAAAGGGCACTTTTGATCACGGGTGTCGATACAGAATATTGGTTCACAACCATTTACTGTCCTCATTGACAAATACACAAAATATTACGGCCTCACTGCCTTTCGACGACGCCGACGACGACGAGTGAACACACAATAACAATGACGGGGTCGTCACCTGCGTATTTGGTTATGATATATAGTAACAATGCCATCACGAAACACTTACTACGACCCGGACGAGAACACAGGTACGACATACGGACAGACATAACATCAACAACCAAGTCAATGTCTACGGCCTTTGATGACCAGTTGTGGTGCACTGGCGTGTCTACCCAACCCAGGCTTGAACCCAGGGCCTCGTGGTCTGTACACAGGTATGATAACCGCTACACCACAGTTAGTAGACTCACTGCCTTTAAGAAGTTACCTTCACTTACAGCCCGTTCTCAATTACGAGGAAAACCCTGGCACTTGAAACACATTTTTCGACGTGGCACTTGCTTTGCAAGATTGACGGCAACTAAGTTTACAATTACGCTACCGCACATTGATCTTAAAGCAACATGTACGTTTACATAATACGTATGGCTTCTCTACAGTTGGGTCCACAGTATTATAATAATTCTCAAAATGAATCAATCTAAATAGATAGTATGGACACCACTAATTCCAACTTCTCTATGTGACAATATACAGGTTAAGTTTTCCTACACAACAGATTCGAAAATATTAATCAAAATAGATCGACCGATCGATCTTTGTATAGTTCATTGCCATTCTCTGTCTCTCTGTCTGTGTCTCTGTCTGTGTCTCTGTCTGTCTCTCTGTCTGTCTCTCTGTCTGTCTCTCTGTCTGTGTCTCTGTCTGTCACTCTGTCTGTCTATCTGTCTATCTGTCTCTCTGTCTGTCTCTCTGTCTGTCTCGCTCTGTCTCTCTGTCTGCCTCGCTCTGTCTCTCTGTCTGTCTCTCTGTCTCTCTATCCGTATATATTGTTGGGATTGAGCGCTGTGAGGCTGCTCTCTCTACAGCTCTGTGTATTTAGAGATCTCTACAAAAACAATAAGCACTTCTGCTGCAAGATTTTATTACCATCCTGTTTATTTATCATCAGTGATCATTTTGATTTTGCTTGCATACACTTTTTATGTGGGTTTTGCTTCAATTTCTGACATTTCTATTTTGGATTTTTCATCACTGCATTTCCCATTTATACATCATTACACAGTAGTACAGCAGTACACAGTACACTATGCATGTGTTGATCTGTATTGATCTTTGGATTAGTATTGCTACCATCATTGTGTGGAAGCTGGGACTACAACAAACTAATCACTTACAGATTATGGATCAATTCACTCATATACAAATTTACTCCAGGGATTATCTACTATCAATAAAAGACAGCATTCAACATCACTTTCTTCCCAAGAGAGTGTTTAACACTTTATGCTCTTAAAAAATTCTAGAGTCAAAGCTACAAGAAGGGGAAAGAAAGGTGGATTAAAGTATAGACATAAATTAGCTCTATCGTCTAAGACTGGTATTTCTACTTGTTTAAAACTGTTTTCCTTGAATTGCCAATCAGTCAAAAATAAAACAACTCAAGGCATCATCACTGATTTGCTGGTAGAGCATGACATTGACTTCTTGGCTCTAACTGAGACATGGCTGACTGGTGATGATACAGATGAAATATTCCTGAATTCGCTTACACCACCTGGCTATGACATTTACAATGTACCTAGAGGTGGTGCGGATCCACATGGAGGGGTTGCCGTTCTATTAAAAAAAGGCATTCAAGTTGTTTCCAAATCTCACAATCAAAATCAGCTTCTTTTGAATTCTGTAACGTTGTGTTCACCTGTGGTTAAAAGTGTTTTACACTTGTTACCATTTATTGACCTCCTCCATCAACCAAGAATAAATTCACAGTTGGAATGTACTTTAAGGAATTCTCTCAATTTCTACAAAACTATGCCCTCTCGAAGGGTGACTTAGTGCTTGTTGGCGATCTGAGCTTTCATCTTGATATTGAGAATGATCAGAACACCCAGGAATTCATCGACCATTTAAACAGTCTTGGTCTAACACAGTCCGTTGAGGGGCCTACCTATAGACATGGCCACACGCTTGATTTTATCATTTCTCGTGAGATGGAAAATCTTGTCAAAGATACTTGTGTCTTGGACATGATATCCGACCACCAGCTAATTACCTGCACATTACAGATTAAAAACCAAATATACCACAGAAGATAATAAAAACAAGAAAATACAGTTGACTTGATGACGCTGCATTTAAGAAGGATATTTTGTTATCTGCTTTAACAACTGCGTTAGCCACCAACGTTAGTGATGCTGTTGATCAGTACAATGAGACTCTCTCACACCTGTTAGACAAGCATGCACTTTCTCGGACAAAGTCTGTTATTCCACGGATTCAACAGCCTTGGTATTCTGACACCCTGTACCAACTGAAACATGATTGCCGGAAAGCCGAACGTAGGTGGATCAAAAGCAGATTGACTGTAGACTTTAAACATTTCAAGGCAGCTCGCAACGAGTACAATCTTGCACTTTACAGTACTAAATGCACTCATTTCAATAACAAAATACTTGAGTGTGGAAATAACTATAAAGCAATGTTCTCCATTATTGGTGATGTATTGCATAAGAAGAAGCCCACAAAACTCCCTGCACATGACTGTCCTAGTGAATTAGCTAACAAGTTTGCTGATTGTTTTCCTCTAAGATTGAGACAATTAGATCAAGCATGCAATCAAATGCTGCCAATGTTGACTCCAGTCATAGTAGCGAACTGAATTTTAATAACTTTGCCACTGCATCAGTCGTTGATATCAATGAGATTATTACCAAGTCACCGTGTACTTCCAGTCTCATTGATCCTCTACCTTCGCGGTTATTGAAACAACATCTCGATGTGCTACTGCCTGCAATTACCTCAATTTTGAACGCATCACTAGTGAAAGGCTCTGTACCAGCATCAATGAAATGTGCTATCATTAAGCCTTTGCTTAAAAAAGTACTCTGGACAATAACATCCTCAAAACTATCGCCCAGTTAGTAGCCTCACTTTCATCTCTAAGGTACTTGAGCGTGTAGTTGCGAAACAACTAAATGAGTATATGCCAAGACATCGACTGCATGAACCACTACAATCTGCATATAAACAGTTCCATAGTACAGAAACCGCTCTGATTAAGGTCCACAATGACATCCTGTGGGCTATGGAGAGGAGAGGTGTGACCATTTTGTTGCTGCTGGACTTAAGTAGTGCGTTCGATACAATAGATCAACGCATACTAATTGCTAGACTTCATGATATCATCGGTGTGGATGGTGCAACATTGAACTGGTTCCGATCATACTTGTCAGATAGATCACAGCGAGTCTACATAAATGGAGCTTTTTCAGCCTCACACCTCCTACGCTACGGGGTGCCACACGGGTCAGTGCTTGGCCCACTGTTGTTCCTTATCTATACACTTCCCATTGGTCCCATAATCCACAAGCACGGTATGGAAATGCATATGTATGCAGATGATACACACATCTATGTATTTGTGTGTCCAACATCTGCTAATGGTGATCAGCATGCCAACTCCACTCTTGAAAAATGTGTTGATGATGTAAATAAGTGGATGGAAACAAATTTCTTGAAGCTCAATGCTACTAAGACTGAAGTCTTAGTGTTTGGTTTCAGAGCTCAACTCACCAAATTCAACCTCACCTCTGTCAATATTGCTGGTGCTAGTGTACCTGTGAAGTCTAACCCTGTTAGAAATCTTGAAGTCATGTTTGACCGTAGTATGACTATGAATGCGCAAGATGCAAGCATCTCAAAAAGTGCTAATTACCAACTCATTAACATTGGTCGTGCTCGTAAAATGCTTACTACAGAAGTCACCAAACTTGCTGTGCATACCCTTATTACTTCCAGGATGGACTACTGCAGTAGTTTGTTAACTAGTATAAGTGAAATCCTCCTAAAGCGTCTTCAGAATATTCAGCGCACTTCAGCTCGCCTCATCACCAGAAAACGTAAATATGACCATGTTACAGCTATTCTGATAGATCTACACTGGCTCTCTATTCGGCAACGAATTGATTTTAAAATCCTTGTCCTTGTGTACAAATCCATTCATGAACAAAGTCCCAGCTACATCTCCAACATGCTTCAAATTCAAACTTAACCCTAACCCTCCCTTGCTCCCTCCCTCTCTTCCTCCCTCCTTCCTTCTCTCCTTCCGTCCGTCCCTTCCTTCCTCCCACCCACCGTCCACCAATGAAATAGCTGATCCACCTGTCGGGTAGTGGCGGACGACGTGTAGGGGAAATCTTAGGGCCATCACTGTGTAATTAGTTGTTTTTTTTAATCATCGTTAAAATATAACGGTGAAAGATGAGTTGCATTGGTAGTATTTCTATTTGTATCAAATAATAATCGAATGCGAAAAAAGGAAATTTTAATCACATTCTTCTCAAGCTTCATGAATGATCTAGAATAATTGCACATACGTTTTACAAAACCACCCCTGCCTAGGACAATGGAGAATTTGCACCGTTCCGCAACCCTTGATAATGACTGGCGTAGACCGTTACTTAAAAAAACGTGACATCACACTAGTGAGATTGTGTATTTAGAGCAATTATTTCAAATTCTTCACGCAATGAATCTAATATTGATTACCTATACCCTTACACGTTAAAATACCCTTTCAATATTTCTTAAGATGGAAACTACAGCTCTTTAACATCTCTAATATTTATTATGTTATGCAGTACATATCCTCAAGCACAATTCAATCATCTTCAATGTGATGCTATTTGCCAACTATTATCGCGATAATGGAATGCGATTAAAGAACGCATTTAATGCTGTGATACTTACACTGACACTTTCATGCGAGAGAACATGTCTGCAGACTGTTTCCTTAAACCTGTAAACTGTTAAATATTGACTGACGTCTTGTGAGGTAAGATGATTTCTAGACGTATTTTCCCTCAAACAGAAAATAAAGAGAAGGAGGAAGTACATCAAAAATGACTACTAAAACAGAGATGTCCTTGGAGAAAGAAGTATCAGTTTATTGTCTTTAATTAAACTGATCCGTATGCAGGTAAACATATGAGCATAATTTTGTGTCTTTTTTTCTTTCGGGAGAAACAGAAAAAACGTTTAAACAGCTCATCCTACAAATTAATCAATGATTGTTATTCTGAGATATGCCGTGTATTTTTGAGGGAGATCAGTTATCTATGCCTTTTCTTCCAATATTCGGGAGCTTCCAATTATATAAGTTAAAGGCCACTGTCGCAGAAATATACAATACAATCAAAACGTTGGGTGATGTTTGAAGCATTGTTTGTTAGACAAGATTCCCTCTTTCAGTTTCAGTTTATATCATCTATAATTAGTTTAATTTTGCATACATTTGAACACTGACACATGTTTCTCTTGAAGATCTATGGATATCTAGAGTTAAGAGATATTGGGTTTTACATTTTTGAAAACAATGGTCTTTGAATTTCGGAAAGACCACGTATCATCTCAAGGATATCGCTGATCAAAACTTAATGAACCTTAATTAAAATTTCTTTCCTTAGATTTCAATCACTAAACCCCTCGAGAATTGATTACAAATATTATTGAATATAATCGGTAATTGAAAAACAAAGAATATACATATATGTATATTTCTATAGTACCCATATATAAGTATATGTTACAGACAAAAATGAAAAGTTGCTTATTATTGCAAATTCAAGAAATCTCTTTTATTGCCAATTTTTGCAATATTGTTTGCTTCTTTCTTTTATTTTAAAACATTTTAAGGAATATATTCGTATGTTTCCTCTACACATCCATATACCGTCACGTTAACTGTCATAAACAGGAAACCATACTGTATGCCGATCAGGGTGCTGCAGCATGGAGACTTGTTAGACTAAGTCCCATCATAACTCACCACCACTAAAGGAGTCAACGAGCCACTAAGGCTTATGGCGGTGGACGGAAACTGATTTGTCTATTGTTAACAGATAACCTGCTGAATGTTATAAACTTATTTTCCATTTTCCAAGAATCAGGAGTATATAAAAATACGTTTCATGCTGCTACAAGCGAAATCCAAGCTAGCAGTTTGGCGAGCTGTTTAAAAAGGGCACACGAAAAATATACAATTTTTCCGATAAGATTACTCCTTATTCTTTTTCAAACAACAGTATGGCTTTGATATTCTGCTTGTTCAATTGTGAAGACCATCTTTGCCTTTTTAATGGTGTGTGAACGTTGGTATCAGCTTACACTTATATTCTTGCCTTTCATAGCACACGAGTAAGCCAAATGATTATAAATATAGTCGCAATATATGTGAAGCTTTTCTAAGTTTAGTTCAAATGTAAAGCAAGTTTAAAGTATCAGGTATATTACAAAAAAGAAGGACCCAAGAGTGATAACAAAACTAATAATGCGATATTACTCTTCTATGTTACACTTTCTACACAAGTCATTGTCATACAAGTTTTTCTGCAACTTAAACAATAAATGACCTTCACGGAAGAATATATTCAGAAGTAGCTTTTCACATGTCATCTTGTCGTTTACCCCCTCTATAATCTGATGATACCGTCCCCGCTTCAAACTTTGAAGGAACTATTTGTTTTGAAAGGGTGGACATGGCTAAAATATTCAGTGTCAGAAGGGCTACTAACTAACAGTTATTACTTCTGCCATTACATTTGCATTGCTCAAATGTGAAATGATGTACAAGTTTCCTTCAAACTTGTTTTCCTTTAAAACGGATTTTTTGACATACAAGACGTTCTTATATTGACATGGAATAATTCAAACAGGTACGATATATACATTAGACAACATTAGACAACGCAGACAACTTGTCTGCGTTGGATTAAAATCTTCACAATGTTCAACATAGTATGTTGAGGTACATTGGAAATTGTCTAGAACTACAAAATTGACGCACTAAACATTCTTGTGGAATAAGCATTTAGGTCAATTAGAACGTCAGAGCCAGATAAAGTCTTGATTCTTTCACTTTTTATTGATAAATATCAGAATATTTTCTGAGTAATTTTCTGTTCGAATGAAACAAAAGAAGATATGCCGGTCATGGTTTTTGCGAAGGACATGCATTTCCGAAGGACAATCTATCAAAATAAAAGATATAATCCATATGATAATGGTCACTCAAAGATATTAAAACACTCAATGTTGTTTACTGCTGAATGATTAAGCAAGATTCAAAATATTACCCAGAGACCTTCAACACAAAAGAAGTTCTTTGTATTATCCAAATTATCTTGTTACTCCAATTGCTTTTGTGCGATTGCATTTACAAAAGAGCAACTTATTTTGCCAGATCTGTATTCAAAGGATTGATTAATTCAGTAAGTGGTGAAGCATTTTGTAAGCGAAGTAACAAAAGCAACAAAATGGTCGAGACAACTTTCCTTTTTTTTCTGCTATGGGGAATCGAATCCCCGCAATTCTCTCTGCACGCATTTATCAAATAATTGAAGTGCGTTTTGTAACTAAACAATCATTAGATATTTCAAAATAGTACAGGACTTGGAGGCGTGATTTTTTAATCGTAGAATGCCTGCACAAATATAAATTTAAGCACATTAGTTACAATTTCTGTTCTAAATGTCTTTTAGTACAAAATATAGACATTTGTGACCACTAAAAAAAAACCTTAGCTACTATAAGAGATATATTCTTTAAGTTTTAATGATAAACGTTTCTTCCGAAATGAAAGTTATCAGAGTTCTAATATGTTCTAATCTAATTTCTCTTACGCAGTGAGAAATCAGGCTGTCACTGCAAGCTTAGTCAATCAATCGATTGCTGTAAAACAGATCAATGAATGTTTGATTATATAAATGTACTGTTTATCTATGTTTCAATAATACAAACACCGCCAATAAGAAGGTGAATAAGATAATTTGTCAATATTTCACATGTAGCAAGTAAGTTGTAACTCTTGACGAGGTTCTACCTTTAAATCTATTCAGACCTAATATCTTCATAAACTGATTGCTAAAGCGTACATTTGTGAGAACATAGATAAATGGACTGTTATTAGAATTACACCATCTGACCATTGGCAATAGGAAACTAGTTCCCATAATCCTGCAGAGATACATATTTCTGGATAGCATTTCTACTTAAAATTGCGTAGAATTGTGTGCTACCGCTGACAACTGCTATGCCCGTTTTTGGAACACTAACGTCTGTAGCATCTTCGGTAGACTTTATTGTGTGTGGCAATAACTCTTGTGGATTAGTGTTATTTGAAGCTTTTTCATTTATCTCGTTTGAATACAATGTGGACGAATCATCGGTCTCCTCTAAATGAGGCTTTCTTTTCTTGTAATCCTCTTCAGAAGTGTTTTCAGGAATTGTTGATGAAGCATGTATGATATCATCATAACGTTACTGCTGGTTTCTAGGATCACCAATCACAGACGTAATACAAGCGTCATAAGCCGGAACAAGTTGAATACTTGACTTGGCTTAAGCTAGTTCTTACTTCTGGAGAATTTATTTTCGTGGTTTCTTTGATTTCAATTTATTATTTTCATTTTTCAATCTGCCAAGCCTATCGCGCGTTTTTTAATAAGCCAGTAAAATGTCCAAAAAATGTAATACGATTTGCCCTGAAAATGAAGCTGAAGAAGAGAGTTTTTTGTCCCATTGTAATGTTGATGTTGGAAATTTTGAGAAAATTAATAAAACATATTATGAGCGATCTGTTTTGTTTATTTTCTTAAAAGACGATGACAAATTTCAAAAAGCAGCGGCAAAAAGTGTTAGATATCTATTTACTATTACTCTTCAAAACTTCAGGATATCGAGTAAAATTTAGACAATCCGAAGCGGAAAATAAGAAACTCCATACGTTTAGTGTAAGCTAGTCAAATGTGTAGGCTCATGTGATGACGTAATACATCAAAGTACCCAAGTTTTGGGGTATTTCAAAGTACTCAATTTTTCTGGTTGCTCGCTCCCGGACTGTTTCCCGTGGTGGGAAGATCCTTAAAAGACTAGGTGACTCAATGTTGCGGTGTGCCTAAGGGGGATATTGGGTGCTTAGCTCCCTAAAACCTGGTACCTTTCGAATATGAGCATGACTCCTTAACCACTGAGCCACTTTTCATCTCAATATATATTCTGATATAAAGCGATAATTGTTATATCGCTATGCTATTTTTAGTCGTAAAAGGGTCACTTCATAAATCTACTTTTTTAATTTTAACCTGTTTCCTTAAATTTTAATTCCGTAGAGAGGTGTGCGATGCCATTTTGTGAGGTTGAGAGGATTTCTAAAGGCATTTGCTCTCCAACTGAGATGAAAGTGAGGAGGAGGTACTGATATCTATATGAGCATGCACCACGTAATTTGCCAACTTAATTCAAACTGTTGTTGGTAATGAAAGCAGCAGTTTAATGGGTTTGTCTGATCCCCTTTGGTTTAAAACCTACGGAACAGAAACTTTCCAGTCAGTATGCAGGTATACATATAATGCAGAAAAAGTTGTTGTGTTCTTTGAAATAAATGATTTAATTTGTCATAGAAAAACCTTATACAGCTCATCCTACAGATTAATCAATGATTGTTGTTTCGAGATATTCTGTGCATTTGGATGAAATCAATAATCTAAGCTTTTTCTTCCGATTCCTCAAATGAAAGTTTCTCATTATATTAAAGGTCAGTTTTCATGTTAACGTGCACAAAAATATACAAAAGTATTCAACGTTTTTAATCACGGTCTAAATATTTTCATAAATGCTGACACGCCAATAGAACCAAAGAGCTCTGGCAGAAATGCTGGTAATATTGGCAGCGTGTTCTTGAGAAAAGATTCACTCTTTTAATTTATTTGTTTCCATAATTTTCTGTGCAATCTTGTGTGTACTGTGCCAGGATGAAATATATAGAGTTGCATACAGGTTAAATTGTTTCTCTTCAAGATCTATGGAGAGTTAGAGAGTTAAAAGGATATCTATAAATGCAGTTTGAGGCTACTGAAATTTAGTACTACATATTTTATCAATTATTTAATGTTGAGTTTTCATTAGCAACCAAGTTTTTACTTGTATTTTTTCCCATTTAATATATATCTGTATTAGCATTGAATTAATCCATTAAATGTGTGGATTTCACATATTATATGGAAGTTTTCTAGAACTACAATATTGGCGCAAATTTGTTGACAACTAAATTAGGTCGATTAGAACGTCAGAGCTGGATGCAATCTTTTTTGATTTATTCTTATTGATAAATAAGTAGTTTTCTCTTGGAATGAAACAAAAGAAGATAAAGCGGTCATGGTTTTGTTTTTGTTTTTGTTTTGCGAACGACATGCATTTGCGAAAGACAATCAATAAAAACAAGAATGTAATCCGTATGATGATGATCAAACAATGATATTAAATCTATGAAAGTTGTTTACCGGTACATGATTATTATGAAAGAATAGAAATATAAACCAAATGACCTCGTTACACCTAAAGTGCTTTCATGAAAGAGCTTTTTAATTTGCCAGACCTATATTTAATGGATTTGTTAAGTCAGGTATTTTCATCGTGTAGAGAACGTGATACTAAAACTTTGAAGACTTTTTTCACCCCTTTTGTTTTGCTATGGAGATAATTAATTGATCAAAATTGGAAGTTTTTACTTTAATTTACAAATTTAAACTATTAAACAATTTGTATTTTATTCAAAATATTTGAAAGACAGATTTTTCACTAACGTAAATATCAACACTACCATTTTCTATCATTGAGGCTTTTGATCTTAAAGTATATGTACGTAGCTAAACCTTGCCCACTCTTCTTTAAATAATTATAAATACAGGCCAACATAACATGGATGTTCAAAGTTGAAGTGTTTCTATGCTATTATAAGCCTTCTTAGGAAGTTAGGAAGCATTGGAAATTGATGGGGCTGCAACTGCAAAATTGCCTAATTAATTAAATACCATATTGATGTTAATCAGATTCACGAAAGATTGAATATATAACTTTTCTGTTAATTTATGTTTCAATATAAAGGTGATTAAGATACCTTATAAATGATTCACATTTAGTTTAGTATCTAGCTAGGTTGTACCTCTTGACAAGGCTCTACTTTTAAATCTATTCAGACCTAATATTTTAATTAACTGCATCCTAAAGCGTACATTTGTGAGAACATAGATAAATGGATTGATAGTAGCATTAGACCATTGACAATAGGAAACCAATTCCCATGTTGCTGCAGAAATACATGTTTCTGGATAGCATATCGATCTAATTACAGCTGCAATATAGAAGGGTAACCAACAAATGACAAAAACGCCGACAAGAATTGCAAGGGTAATGGCAGCTTTCCTGTAACGTTTAAATTCACTCTTTTTTTGCTTTAATGATTTTCTTGCCTTTGATTTAGCAGTATTTTTATTTGAAATTGCCTTGATTTGTGTACTACCGCTGACAACCGCTATGCCCGTTTTTGGAACACTAACGTGTTTGGTATCTTCGGCAGACTTTTCTGCGTGTGGTGATAACTCTTGTGGATTAGTGTTACTGGAATCTCTCTCATATATCTCGTTTGAATAAAATGAGGACGAATCATCTGTCTCCTCTAAATGAGGCTTTCTTTTGTTGGAATCCTCTTCAGAAGTGTTTTCAGGCGATTGTTGATTAGGCTCCAGTGAGACATCTATGATATCATCATTATGTTTTTCCTGGTTTCTAGGATCATCAATCACAGACGTAATACAAGTGTCAAGTTGAAGACTGACTTGGCTTAAACTAGTTCTTACTTCTGGCTGACTTATTTTAGTGGTCGCCTTTGGCTTCAATTTTTCATTCTTATTTTTTGATCTGTATAAGCCTTTCGCGCGTTTTTTGATATTCCAGTAAACCAAAAAATTCAATACGATTAGCCCCGAAAAGGGAATTATAAAGCTGAAGACGAGAGCGTAAGTGTTGTATATCACAGATTCAACAACAGCTAATTCGCAATCTTCGTTGTAATCTATTGTGTTATCTTTGATGAATATATCAGTGCCAAAAGCTAATAGAACATAGATACATAAAGGAATAATCCAGCAGAAAAATAATTCAGTATAAGCCTTCCGAAACGATTGGAAACTTCGATATTCCAAACCCTTACTAAGTAAGAAATAACGGTCAAGGCTGATCAAAAATACGGTATATGTGACAATGAGAAGTAAGGCGTAATCCATTACACTCCATGCATAGCATAAATATTTTCCCAGAGTCCAGTATCCTGCAAACCACCAGTAAGCGTTGACGGGAAACATGGATATACCAACACATAAACCTGTAATACAAAGGTTAAGGATAAAAACATTGGCGACGTTTTGACGAATTTTGATGTCTCGAAAATATGCTGCAATTGTTAAGGAATTTCCCACAATGGTGATGATTGAAAGAAGGATATTTGCTGCAATTATGGAAAACAGTTTAATGTCACTAGCTGCATTGTCGCCGTCATAATATGACGATGAAAGGTAGCTTTCATCTGTAGAATTCATCTTTGCATGAAGAGATAATCAGATTAAATTATTTGATCACAATCTGAAAATTTACAAGTTGTTTCAAACGATCGATGACAATTGTGTTCGCATACCTGGGAAAGATAAAAACATACTTCTTTTGTTAAACATTTCAAGTAACGCATTGTTTCGTACAGATGGATATGCTTTGTAGGAATCTAAATTTGTTTAAACTATCAAATATTCGAGCAATTCAAGCAATAATCCAAATACACGTTCTTTAGATATTTAAGATACAATACTTTCCCATTATTTCATGTTAGACTTTCATTATTCTGTAGACTTTTTGCTTCTGACACAAAATAAAGCATTGCTTCATAGTAACTATTCTAGCGAAGCAGCACCGAAAGAGAGATACGACTGTTAGTACGGTACAAGAAGAAGCTACAAAGTAAGACACCTTTTCGGCAGGTAAAATTGAGGACTTCCAACCATGCACCACTACGTTAAAACTATACGATAGATTAATACAAAGAGAAAACAATGAAGCAATATCAAATGAAATGAAGGATATTTGGAACCGCCAATCGACAATTGTAGTTTCGAAAGTGAAGTTCGCAAGTTTTTAAAAGGTGCAACCGTTGTTTCAAAAGTTAAACTATGCACATATAAAGACAACAAATATTACTTTAATAATTGAAACAATTTAAAGGTGTGAAAAGTGTTCTTTCAGCCCATTCTAAAAGTAAGTAGGTAACACGCAGACGAATGGATGATATATAGCCATGAGAGCAATAATCGTTCGTAGTTTTAATAGTCAGTGAATGGTGAAAGATTTTTAACGAATGTTCCTAACACTCTATTCGTACTAGTGTTTATCCAACTTTCCCTTTATGTGGTGGGAAGAAGTGGTCTCAATTGACATCAACCATTTACGGCATCATTAAGCAAAATATTTCTGAAACCAGAAGAAGCAAACACTATGATGGCGGATTGTTATTTACATGTAACGGAGCACAATGAATGAAATACAGCTATCCCAGTCTAGCTTCGTTCATGAGGGTCAACTTACCCATCCTTTCGATACGCTTGTGTATTTCATTGCACGTTTTCTTTCATCAGGGTAATACACTCTCATTTCATGTGAATAGTATATCATTCCTATTGATAACGAGGTCTTAAATTCAAAGTGAATGCATTTCATAACACATTACGGAGCTCTTCATTATTGATTGTACATTTCAATTAAATATACACTGATAAAAACTAATTATAGACACTAAAAACATACCCGTACTTTGAAGTTGAATTAATCCTAGTGGATATTTTCCTCAACAATCCACTGAAAATAGTCCAAATTTTATATTTCAGGAATTAGTAACACGATTGATATATATAAAAAAGCATTTCTTTAACGCTCACGGTATCGTGTATATAACTTTTGAACTTGAACGTTGTCACGAAAAATGAACAAAATACAAGGATCCTTGAAATATATATCAATTTTTCCTTGTAACAGTGTAACTGATGACCTTACAATGCTATGCATTTGTATATATGATTGTTGGTGAAACTTCAGCATATTATAATGCATTTTAATATAGGCCTACTTGAAAATGAATGTCTTTAAAGTAAAGTGCATAATCAACTCAACGCTATGCATTCTAAACTTCATCTGTTCATTTACGTCATTAGTAAAGGAAATCAATACAATCACTCGGGATTTAAAAGCTGAAACGCTTCCAGATTCCACTTTACATAAAGCAAATTAATACTTCCGTTCGTAGGGCTTAATTTGTTTTTGTTCCGAGAGAGATTTCACATATTTTCACTTTATTTCAATGTAGGGAGATGCGTATAATTTGTCTACTTTGTGGGCAAAGCCGATTTATAAGTTATGGAAAGTTTTGATGTGCTACATTGCGAAAAACGAAAGTGTCAGACAAATTTTAAGAGCAATTTGAAGCACATTTTGAGTTGAGCTGAAGTCTATTTAACATTCGTTTTCAGGTACACGTAGTTTATTTGTCAGCTTTTGATATTAGTTATTGTGATTTCACATGATATTTGTCCCAGAGGTAATAGATGTAACGATGATTCAGAAACATACTTCTTTTTCATCATTGAATCCCTTAATGAGAACATGGCTTAAAACGAAATTGGCGAGCGCCTAATAGAAGTTAGATTAGGTTTATAGACACAGCAACGTCTAATTGTGAGACAAGGAACCGAAGTTTGGAAGTAAAGCAAATCAATATTTCCAATTATTTCACATAATTATTGTTCCAGTTTATTTCTGTACGTTTTTTGTGCCTGCACAAAAACTGAGATTTGTTTATTGGGAATGCATATACAACAAAACACACATTACGTATAGTCAGACTTTCGGCGAGCCAAGCGAACCGCTGGCGAGTACAAGGAGGTTCCTAACAACACTTTTCACGGACTTTCAATTGATGAAAGGAAAAACTTCTTTAGCTTAGTGGATCACAATGTGTGTATCTCGGATTCGATGTTACAGAGAAGACTATAATATGTGTCTTATTTCTATGTCTAAGAAAGATACACAGAATTTAAACACCCCTAAAAGTTAGTAAGAACTTTCAGCATGGACCACAGTATCTTCCATGTTTGATTACTCGTCCAGAAAGACATGATATGATACAAATATCACCAAGTTTGAACTAGTTGTGTAGAAAGAATGCACTTGTGTTTTATATAACTTCTAAAGTTCTGAGAAAATGATATTTCACGAGCAACCATTATAATAACCCAGCTTTTCTTCTTTTGTTTTGTTCATTACATGGTTTGACATATTTATTTATCATCATGTTAAGGCGCCAGTACACTGGTACATAACATTGAATAGGAACAGTTGCAATTTCTACTGGATACAGAACTGAAATGAAAAGAGATCTTGTAACGCCGCCACTACTTAAGTTAATACGGAATAGATGCAATGGTACATGTGTAACGTACGTCCGAGTAGGTATAATTAAAACTTTAGTGTAACAATAAATACACAAACGATGGCTATGAATTCCTTCGATATATATTCGGGATATAATTATAATGAAACAGATAAAACAGGTCTTCATTCTAGCAATACACTACAGCAACTCTACTCTATAAGCTCATGATTACAACTCATTATTTCTTAATTTTGGATACATATGATGGTGACAAACGAACATGTCCCTATTCCTGGAAAAGTGACTCACAATCATGTGGACTGGTATTGACCACATAGAGACAAGATAAATGTCTTGGCTCCTCTCAATGGGCTCACGTGGCAACACCCGGGAACTAAGAAGGTCATGGACCAGTGAATCACTTCCAAGAAGTAGAGCACAATATAACTATGGAATCAAGAAATAAAAGGAATTGATAATTATATACGTATGCTACACGCCTCCGTCATGAAAATACATGGCCTCATGTCTCAAAAGAGAGCATAGGTAGAAAACTAACTACGAAATACATAAGGAATATAATGGACTAAATTTCAAATAAAAAAAACAAAATTGTAATTCATTATCTTTATCAGGATGTGCCAGGAATTCTGGATGTACATCAAACAAGATAACAATACATTAACAATTTCCACAGACACAACTAAATATAAATTCTATGTATTCCCAGTTCAGCATCTTCAAAACTTTTTTTTCTAAACATAAAATCTTTCGTGTTCCATCATTCAACTTCTAATAACTGTATCCATAAAGAGATATGGGGAAAGGTTTTTAGTGTACGTAAACATATGACACAGTCTGGTGCTAATAAAATAACTAAGTTACACAATCAAAACAAAAGACTAACGTTCCTTCTAGTACTAATACCAGAAAACGCATTTAGTGAATAAGTACATAATTTATCACAATCAATCATCAAAATATGAGATGGCCAATCCAACATTTTGGGAATGAATTGTAATATAGCTAAAAATACTGAGTTGTCATGTTGACCAGTGAACAATTCCAGAAAACTCATGATCAATGACCAATAGACTGAAATACTTCGGCAATAATTGAATTTGACACATGACTTGGTCGGTCAGTGTGGATTAGGGCTAATTCAATCAAAATCATTCGGAGCAACATATTTCCGTAACTACAAAATTCTCAAAATCAATAATCTCAACCAACTAATTACTAATCTTCAAATAATTGTTTAAAATATTTAGTTAACAACTTCATTGTGCTCATCTGTGCAAGCCTGCAAAACAAATCTCATACAAATATAAGACGATAAACGTGCTGACAAAACACAAAAGGAAAACAAACATAGCAATTGAAATATGAAAAATATATAAACATGAAAATGATAAAAACATGACTTCATGTTCAGCGAATATTCCATAAGAATACATATTTTTGCATCGTATAATATGAAGGGATTTACTTCTTTCTAATTTGGTTCTTTCCCCCATTTTTCCTTTTTTGAGTGTGTGTGTGTAGGAAGGGGGAGGGGGTAAGGGGAAGGGGGTTCTTGCTCTGACTTTTACAACTTTAAAGCTGCCCTGCAATGTGAGGCAGAGAAATAATTACGATGGAAATTGGGTCAAGGCATATAATGGCCCACTCAGAATATTTGACATATAAATTGTTGTGGTTTCAAGTAGATGATTAACAAAAGCAAAGGCGGATTTGTAGCTCAAAGTAAAAGTAATTCACCTGAAAGTGCATTTAAAAAATTCAAACATTTATAGGTTCAGAACAACTCACAAGAGAGCGTCACAATGAGGAGAAAAATAGGTATGTATTATTCTTCCATAATAATTGCTTCGTACTGCTGCAAATAAGACCAGAGAGTTCTGATTGACAACTTCCTTCCATCCTTGTGAGACATTAATAACATCAAAATACATGCTATGTTACCAAAATAGTGACATCACAAAAGGTTATCTTGCACACAGAGAGTTTATGAAAGTTCAAAAAATTGAAAGTAGGTCTGCTGCAACAGGAATGGTTGAAATGATGTCAGGTGTGTCCTCGGTTTATCAAGTAGGTACAATTAGAGGGTTGACATGCGTGAACAGACAATTTTGTGTGGAAGCTCTTTGAGGCTGTTGAGACAGATAAGGTGATGTCATTCGGTTTCCATGGAAAGCGTGGTGAAATTGTTTGTGCGTCTTTGATAAGATAAAGAGTTAGTTGGAAATGGAAAATAGCGATGAAACACAGTTACTTAGAATTTCAAATCCATCAAGAGGATGAACAGCTGGAAATTTTAAGAAGCAAGTTTAATGAAATTGTGTAGGTCACAAACAATTCTGGAGAAACTGTCTTCAATGATAAAATAATTAAACAACATAAACCATAGCAGAATTTTTCGATTTAAAACAATTTTCAATATATTTAGTACAATTATCAAGAAAATTTTGATATCTTGTAGGGGCTTTGACCTGTCTACCACTTCTGGTGCGTTGTTCGGGTACAAGGGAGGGTGCTCTGGAGCTGGCCCTGGTTTAGGTGGCTGCGGCACAGCTTGAACTATGTAATGAAATATATGCTCTTTATTTTCACAATTGCTTTCAAAATCACTTTGCAATTCATTATCCTGGGACTGGGTATCCTTTTCATTTTCTGCGATATGTTTTTTGTGGGTTCGCTTACTTGGTTTAGCTTTGGAAAGAGTGAAACACTTTTTAAGCCTAATGTGATAAACTGTTTGAGTATGAGTTCCGTCATCAAGCTGGACTTTGTAATTTACTTCCGAGATGCATTCTCTAATATTGTAGGGATCATGCTACATGTGAGCACATTCTGAGTGGATTTTCCTTTCTTTGTAACGGGGGTATAGACGAAGACTCTGTCACCGGTTTCAAAGGGAGTACTCCGTGCTTGCTTGTCATATGAATCTTTCTGCCGGCGTTGAGCAATTTCTAACTTTTCGCTTGCATATTTGTACGTCTCTTGTAAGTTTGATTTTAATTGCTCAGCGTAATTGGTAGGTTTAGATGGTTGGGCTTGATCAGAGGGTCTCCAAAAGATGTATCAACTGGTAATCGAGCTTCGCGTCCACACATCATCATGAAAGGAGTTTGATTTGTCAATTCGTGTACACTTGTCCTGTATGCTAACAAGACTTGGGGGATCCATGTATCCCAGTCTTTTAATTTTGTTGACACATACATCAATAACATGGTTGTTAGCGTACGATTGAATCTCTCAACCATGCCGTCCGTTTGAAGGTGATATGCAGTGGTCCATTTTTGGTTGATGTGGAGAACTCGACAGACTTCTGCCATTAGTTTCGAATCAAAGTTTTTTCCTTGGTCTGTCAGGATGGTTAAGGGCATAACATTTTGGTCGATGTAATTTTCAAGGGCTGCTGCAATCGTGGCGGCTTTTTGGTTCGGAATTGCATCAGTTTCAGGCCATTTAGTAAAGTATTCCATGGTTACAAGAATACATTTATTACCTTTATGGGAAATGGGGAATGGGCCAGTTATATCCATTGCTATTATATTGAATGGGCTTTCAATGGGGAAACTTTTCATTGGGACACGTTCTTGTTTGAGAGGGGGCTTTTTAGATGCACAGTCGTGGTATTCTTTACAATACCTTTCAATGTCTGAGATATATCGGGGCCAATAGAACCTTTGCTTTATTTTGTCTAAGTTACGGGCGAAACCGAAATGGCCACCCGCTGGGTCATTATGCAGTTATTGCAGGTCTAGGAGTATAAGGGAGGGGAGAAGAATGATCTGAAAGGTTTCTTTCCCCCTTTGCGAGGCTTTCAAGTCCTGTAAAGAATATCGTCTTTTAAATTCAATTTCTTCCACTGATGCCAGAACAGCTTCAGCTGAGGGTTGTCAGCAACATGTATTTTGGTGGGTCGATTGATTCCTTTTTTCTCCCTTTGAATAATTTGTGAAATATTTGGATCCTGTAATTGTTTTGTTTTCATTTCATCTTTAGTCCAATTAGGGCTTAAATCAGTAAGGATATTGTCTTCAATTTGCATTACAAATAATCTTTCATCAAGCTCTTCTTCATTTTGGGGGTTATCATGCGCATTTATACAAGAGGGAATTCTAGAAAGGGAATCAACATTCACATGATTTTTTCCAGGGCGGTAATCGATATCAAACTTATAATCCTGAAGTACGGCTGCCCATCTTACAATCCTTGGAGGGAGATGTTTGATTGATTTGATCCATCTAAGGAGCTTGTGATCTGTGATTAGGGTAAACTTTTACCCATAGAGGTAGGGTCTGAATTATTTAAATGCCCACACAATTGCTATGGCTTCTTTTTCTGTCGTAGAATAGTTTATATCACTTTTATTTAGACTTCTGCTGCAATAAGCAACAACTTTCTCTTTTCCATCATGCATTTGTGCGAGAACACTTCCCAACCCTACATCACAAGCGTCGGTATCTAGACAGAAAGGGATTTCAAAATGTGGGTAGGCCAGCACTGGTGCTGTCACAAATTTAGTTTAAAGTGTTACAAATGCTTGTTGACCTTTAGGGGTCCATTTAAACTCGTTGTCTTTTTCAGACAGCTTATGAAGGGGGCTAGCGATTTTTGCAAAGCCTGGAATGAATCGTTGATGGTTAAAAGCAAGTCCCACAAACCTTTCCACTTCTTTTTCAGGTGCGGGGACGGGGTATTTCTGAATGGCTTCATTTTGTGGAGGTTAGGATATATGCCATCAGCCGAAACAATATGACCTTAAGCCTAGCTTAAGTTCGAATGATTTTGACGGATTATAGCCTAACTGTGATGGCTTACGAAGGCAACACAATGGCGTGCATGTTTGAAAGTCTTAATGTGATTCTTCTTGCACAAGCTGCGAACTTAGAAGTTGATTGACGGAGACGGACAATGGAATATCGATTTTAGCGCGGTAACTCCCGTTTTAAGGCCTAATGCTTAGGTTTTCTCCACAACATGGAGCATAGGAGGATATTGATTTTAGCGCGTTTACTCGCGCTAACCCGCGATTTGCGGTAAGGTTCAGCTATTCATCACCTGATGTAAACGCGGTAAGGGCGGTAAGCGCACACGGTAACCGCGTGCGTTAGTTTTAACCTGTACTGTAGGTATGCAACTTGTTCTTGCTTAAAAGTGCATTTGGATGGTTTTAACTTAAGATCAGCTTCTCGCAACCTTGCAAATACAGTATTTAATCTTTGAAGATGACTTTCTATGGTACTGGAATATACAATTATATCATCCAAATACACCAGGCATTTGCTCCATTGCAAGCCTGCAAGCACAAAATTCATTAACCTCTGAAATGTGGCTGGTGCATTGCAAAGGCCAAAGGGCATTACCTTCAATTCTATTAGCCCTTGGTATGTAATAAATGCAGTTTTATTTTGGTCTTTGGGGTTAATGGCAACTTGCCAATATCCAAAAGAGAGATCTAAGGTTGTAAAGTATTTTGCATTTGCCAGGGCATCAAGTGATTAAGCCTCGATAATCCCCTTAAAATCTTAATGTACCGTCTGTTTTCTTTACGAGAACGATTGGGGACGACCAGGGGCTTGAACTGGGTGTTGTTATGCCTTTGTCTAACATGTCCTGGACTTGCTTCTGCACTTCCTGTTTTTGATGTACGGGTACCTGTCGGGGCCCTTGACGAATCGGCCTAGCGTCACTTGTGGGAATTTTATGTAAAATTATTTCTGTCCTTCCTAAGTCACCTGAACTTTGGGCAAATATTTCCTGATGATTTGAAAGCAATTTTAATAATTGCAATTTAGCTTCTTCTGACACATTTAGATTATCTACATCAAATTGTTCAAGAAAACAATTGCTGGATTTTTAAGCAAATGGTGGGATCGAAGGTGCCCGATTGCTGAACAGTTGTCGCAGAAATATTTGAGTTGTGCAAATCATCACAAACATTAATAGATAATTGACAAACAGTGCCAATCGTGGTGCCTTTATACATTTTTACTTGACATGGGGAAGGGTTCATAAAGCACACAGGAATCATTTTGTCATCTGTGACTTCAGCCACTACTCTAGCAACCAGCGTGTATTTGTCATACAATTTTCAAATAGCTCTAAAAGTGGTGTGTGTTTGTCACACCCCACATCGCAATGGTGATTACATTTTGCTTGAAGAAAAAGTTGATGTCTACTTGGCAACACAACATCCTCTGCTATTATTATTTCAGATGACTCAGGAAATATGCAAGTAACAGGCCCAATTATAGTTTGCAAGGGAAAAGTTTCGCCTTGAAATTTCATTTTTTTTGTTTTACATCAATTTCACAGTCAAACTTGAAAAGAAAATATATTCCCAGAATGCAATCAGGATTGATATCTTCAGCGATCTGAGCGTTATGTTCTACAACCTTTGCATCGATTCTAAAAGAAATATGAGCGGAACCTAACATAATGACTGGTTGATTTGTTACTGAGTACGCTGAATTTTAAGTGACTTTGACATTTTTGTTGCTTACTTTCTGTAAATATCTTAGGGTATTTTAACTAATGAGGGTAATACAGGATCCTGTATCATAAAGGCATTTGAATGTTATGTTATTCAAGTGGGCTTCTGCATACAACGCATGGTTTGTGCTAGCAATTTCCCCATTGACCTGTTTAATGTCGCGGCCAGTGGTCGGTCCCGTTCACTGGTCCGTTCTGGTTTAATAGCATATTATTTTTGTTAGGGGGTTTTGCATTTTACTTCGCGGCAAACGTGGGGCAGATTTCTACACCTTGCCGCAATGTGGCCTGGAAAGCCACAATTGAAATAGATTGAAAGAGACATGCGTCCGTGTAGGTCTGCCTACACCGAATGGAAGTGGGTTTTGAGGGGAATTTGTCTGTGGAGGCCCATATAAACTTGAATGTGGGGCAACATTTTGATGCGTATGTGGTTACTTCTACTACCACCGCCACAATTTTGTCCCCTTTCTCTGTTAGCACGGCGAAAAATTCGCCAGATATAGCGTTGGAAATCTCCTCCCGTATGATATCGCGGAGTTTAGTACTGATCGAGGACAAGTCCACTTAAGGGGATTGTTGGGGGCAATAGCATCGACTGTGGGCTTTGCGACTGTTCTAAGGGCGTTTCTAAGAGCACGAGCTGCCTTTATTTGCCAAGCTGCGCTCAGGGCATCGTCGAGAGAGGTGGGGGATTCCTGCAAAACTTTTTCTGGAATATATCCGTCTTTAATGCCAGCGATAAACTGATCACGTACAAGTTCAAGACGGGCTTCTTTTGAAGCACTTTTATAAGATTCTGTGACCAGCAATAATAAAGAGTTTGGCAAAATCATCTAATGTGTCCGTTGCTTGATGGTACCTACAGTATACCTAAAGCGAAAACGGAGCTCTGGTGCACCGATGCGCGACTGAAACTTTTTTGTCAGCTCTTTTTTCAACTGTTCGTAATTGTTGCACACGCTTTCTTGAAGTTCCAAAAGTTCGAGTCTCTAAATGCATCATCATCTAACATTGAAATGAAAGTGTTCGATTTTGTTTCCGAATCTGTTATGTGGACCAAATTACTGTAAACTTTAAAGCGCTTAATCCACAGAGCAACGTCTTTATCAGTTGTGAACTGTTTAAGTGATTTTGCATGAATTGTTGCCATTTTGGACTCTTGTTGATGTTTCGGAGGCATACATGATGTAAATTGATAAAAAAATACAGTACTTACAGTTGCAGTCCAAACCTCAGTCAAAAGTTTGAAACTTCCGCAACAAAATATTGTGAAATAGCGAAAACCTCCTCACAAAAATTGATAAATGAATTTGGACATCGCTGCCGCCACTAAAAATGTAACGTACGTCCGAGTGTGTATAATTAAAACTTTAGTGTAACAATGAATACACAAACGATGGCTATGAATATTCGTGATATAATTATGATAAAACAGGTCTTTATTCTAGCAATACACTACAGCAACTCTACTCTATAAGCTCATGATTACCATTCATTAGATCTTCATTTTGAATACATATGATGGTGACAAACGAACATGTCCCTATGCCTGGAAAAGTGACTCACAATCATGTGGACTGGTATTGACCACATAGAGACAAGATAAATGTCTTGGATCCTCTCAATAGGTTTACGTGGCAACACCCAAGAACTAAGAAGGTCATGGACCAGTGAGTCTCTTCCAAGAAGTAGGGCACAATAGAATTATGGAATCAAGAAATAAAAGGAAATAATATTCATATACGTATGCTAAACATGTATACTACTAAACTCATACATTTCATTTCAATCTCGCAGCCTTTTGATGCACACTGAAAAATTAGTCATTTAGATGTTCCTTGAGATGAACTGCTTGCAAACGTATATTTGCTCTGTTCATTTGAGACTAGTCTGAAGCTATAAAATTATATTCACCGAATCAGACAAGCGGTTTTCCGTTACAACAATTTGCTTAATATATCAATAAGAAACTTGTAGAATCCAAGAACTGATGATTTACCTTAAAGATCTATTTAAAAACCAATGTTATCCAAATAGAAAACATGGCTTTTGAGAAAACTTTATGGATCGCCTAATTTTAAGAATGTTATCTCTTAGCTTTTAAAAGAAGAGACTAGACAGCTAGATAATAGATTGAATTTAGTTTCCAGAACACCACAACGTTTGAAAAGATGGGAAATAATAATCCTTGCTTTAGGCTCAAATCAGTGTAAATTTTATTGTGGACTTGGAAGCATCACAGTATGATTTACGTCATTATACTGTTAAACTTAGTCCATGATTTTTAAGTATCTACACATATCCAGTCGTGAATATTCTTTTAAAACACTTGTTAACATGTTGGGCGCACTATAACTATAAGGACTCACTAATTCAAGGAATAACCCAGTGTTTAGTGCAATTGTATGATAAAGGACAATTACAGCAAGAAACTGGGGGGAAAATATTGTTTATATCTTATTCCGTGTAAGAGTTCTTGCGTTTTAACCATTACTTCACTGCGTTGAAGAATTTTACCAAATCAAATCTGCGAAACTTTAAAAATCTTAAAATAGCAATATACTCTACCTCAGTTTGACACTTATTTTTGACACTAATTCGACACTAATTATTAGCCTTTGGCAATCTTGAAGCAAAATTGATGCCCATGCTGCATTTCTCTATTTTTAATTGAATGATCTCAAAATCTCTAATAATTGCAGAGGACAATACGAGAGGAGAATGAGTCAGTTTACTGGCTATATTAGAAAAACACGGTTGCTGTTTAACTTATTTATTTTATCAAATATTATGGGCTTTAGAATAAAATTGTATACGCATCGTATATTATCTATAGAGGAAAATCCTCCTAAGATTTTGCGTTTAGAACAACCTGCAAATCAAATAACTACAACATCGAACTATATTCGGGTCATTACAGAACACACCCCTCGAACAGAAGTCCGTCCTGATTTTCTGTGCCTGTGGCATTTCAGTAAGCGCGCATGTAGCGGTATGCAACTTGCACTTTATTTTTAAATCATTCCA
>JAIGNY010001849.1:1260000-1310000 GCA_020152595.1 Chiridota heheva
AATAATAATAATAATAATAATAATAATAATAATAATAATAATAATAATAATAATAACTACTAATAATAATAATAATAATAATAATAATAATAATAATAATAATAATAATAATAATAATAATAATAATAATAATAATAATAATAATAATAATAATAATAATAATAATAATAATAATAATAATAATAATAATAATAATAATAATAATAATAATAATAATAATAATAATAATAATAATAATAATAATAATAATAATAATAATAATAATAATAATAATAATAATAATAATAATAATAATAATAATAATAATAATAATAATAATAATAATAATAATAATAATAATAATAATAATAATAATAATAATAATAATAATAATGATAATAATAATAATAATAATAATAATAATAATAATAATAATAATAATAATAATAATAATAATAATAATAATAATAATAATAATAATAATAATAATAATAATAATAATAGTAATAATAATAATAATAATAATAATAATAATAATAATAATAATAATAATAATAATAATAATAATAATAATAATAATAATAATAATAATAATAATAATAATAATAATAATAATAATAATAATAATAATAATAATAATAATAATAATAATAATAATAATAATAATAATAATAATAATAATAATAATAATAATAATAATAATAATATTTTGAAAAAATATATTCAGCTATACTACATCAGTGGTGTTTTAGTTGGGAAATGTGGTCAAATATCTACCTCCCGCTGGAAAGTGCTTTTAAATGTATGAAAATACAACAATAAAATAATGCGCAGAATGTGGAGAAAACATACACTGACCACTATGCAATGACGTAATTTTCGTAATACAGTCAGTGGGATGCATATTCGTCGACAATGCCAGGATAAGTGTTAACGGACAGATCTATTTTTCATTATTTCTTTTTAGATTATCTGAATTGAAGCTTTCGGTTTTGAGAAATTTGAAGTCAAAGTTAGGTCCTAAAGAAATCAAATTTTAACACTACACTCGTGTAGATGACAATACATGCATTCGATACATACCTAAACCGAGACGCTGGGCCAGTAAGAACATCCCAAAATCTATGTCCGAATTATTCACCAAATTGTCTTATTTATTCATTATTGTTGAGTGTAATGTACGGTAATTATCATGTTGTTTTTCGCGAAAAATTAGGCCTAAGACTAGAAATGAACGTAAAGGTTACAATTAGCCATCTTTTTTGGGAAGTTGAAACCAGGCTTTTTCATTTTTATCACTAGAACTGCTGTATACTAAGGTTTAGGCCCTGTGTATTCTAATTTTAAGTTTACACTTTCAGCATTTATGTTGTAAACTTGTTATTATCAAGTAGGACAGTGGGACATGTTATGAGATCTATCTCACTAGATCAATCATGCCTAATTATTTGAGGGGTTCTTGTTCCATTTCTTGTATAAAGTAGTATAAACTTGTAATTCTAACTGAGGTACTTTTACTTTTAGATATTAAGGACTAAAATATTTTTTTTTAATTGAAATTATCTACGAAATTATTTATAGACTTTTGATCGAATTGTAGCTTCAGTACCGTACATTACAGGTTAAGCTAGGTAGCATGCGCAATGTAATTATAAATTCGATGATCAATGCTATAGTAATAGTTCAGAAAATATATAGCATTGATTATACGTAAGAAATCAATTTTTTTTTTTTTTTTTTTGTTGATGGTAAGTTTCCTGATTTTCGTCAGAAAGTTTGGAAGATTGAGGAATTTAGGTAATTGTCTCTGCATCAGTTTGCATTGAAGTGGTTCCAGTGCATAGAAAACACTAACATCATTGCCATGGTAGTATGATAGAAAGGAAAGTGAAGGATTTTCAATAATATATATTACTATTAACATTGTCATCATGATGCAAAATAATTAAAAGCTTAATCAAAATTGATATTTTGATCACTTGATTTGTGAACTGGAATTTAAGTAAATGACAATAAAGAATATATAAAATGATGTAGTTTTAGTCACTTGTTTTTTATGTTCGTTTGTAAGTTATATCACAAACTTTAGGGTACGATAAAATAATTTGTTATTACAAGGAATTTTAACAGTTCTGTTGGTGGGTGTCCTAAACATCATTATAATTAGAACTTCAATGATGACAGAGCATCCTGAAAATGTGTGACTTGAAGTGTGGTATCATTTGTCATTTTTTATTTTTATGCCAGGAGGTGTGGAAAATTGAATGCTACTGCTTAGATAGATAAATGGAGGGGTATTTTAATTACTTTCCTTAAATTTATAACATTATTGATTAATTCTTATACTTTTAAGCGGATTAGAGAAGTTTCAATCGTTTTTTTTTCTCTCTACTTCATAATCCATTTTATCTAATACTCTCTTTCATTTTACCTTAACTACCAGTGCCCTTTTAAATTCCACCCTCCCATTACCCCTTCACCAGTAAGCCACCTCTAGCTCTTAACCCGCTGATCTATAAACAGGGAACAAGGAGTCATTTTTTTCTTCCTGACGAAATCCCTTTCTTCACCTCCCCGCTTTCTTACAGAAAATGTTTGAACGCGGGCGGCGGGCGACTTATTTTGTCCGATATGAATATTTCGCCACATCATTAGACAAAGCTTCCCCTCTCTTCCTCCCAATGAAATTCCTGGTGCAGTCCCTGCTATTAATATAAGTTCCCTAATGTACGAAAAGATATCAATATTTGATGACTTGTTCGACGAATAGTCAAGAAAACGATCTTGACCATGCCCCCCAGAACACAAGAAAGGGTGAGGGTGTGGGAGGAGGGGGGGGGAGGGAATTTCAATTTTTCCATCAGTACTGGGCAGAAATGACACACGATGCTTGGGTTCTTTCTTTAATAAGAAAAGGGTACAAGCTAGAGTTTCAAGACGTCCCCCACCTTTTTCAAGGGCAAGAGGGTCTCCACTTTTCAAGGAGCCGGAAAAAGGTCAAGTTTTATTATCAGAAATTTAAGCCTTGCTAAAAAAGATAGCTGTAAGAGAGGTTCTTCAGCACAAGGCGAAAGAAGGGTTTTACAGTATCATTTTTATTGTGGCAAAGGCTTCAGGGAGGGAGGAAGGGGGGATGCAGACCAATTCTCAACCTTCGCCCCTTAAAGAAGTTTCTAAAGAAACAGCATTTCAAAATGTAAACACTGAACTAAACTCTGCAGTTCTCTGGGCATCTTCAATAGATCTAACAGATGTCTATTTGTATATACCAATAAATCCCCAGGACACAAAGTTCCTGCGGTTTAGTGTGAACAAGCAGGGTTACGTGTTTGTCGCCCTCCCCTTCGGGCTGGTAACGGCGTCAAGAATTTTCACAAAGATAACGACGCCCATTCTAGCTTTCCTACATCGGAAAAACGTCTATGGTTGGCCGACGGTTCATAACGTGCAAAACTATGCGCGTAAAGGAAACTTCTTTACGCGTAATAGGAATTTCTTGGCGTGCTAAAGAATTGACCAATGAAATCCCAGTATTGAGCGTAATTCACTCTTTTTAGGCGTTAAACGTTCTCATTACGCGTAATAATAATAGTTTACGCGTAACAAGCACCTTTACGCGTAATCCATTTGTATTTCTTTACGCGTAAGACTATTGTTTTCTCGCCTGGCCGAAAAGTTCATAACATGCAAACTTTACGCGTAAAAGAACATTCTTTGCACACTAACGAAACAGCCAATGAAATTCCGTTTTTGAACGTAAAGTAATTGGATTACGCGTAAAAGAATTTGTGTACACGTCAAAACCATCCATTACGCGTAAACCAAACCATCCTTTACGCGTAAACAAAAGAATCTCTTTACGCGTTAGGCAAATGCTTTACGCGTAAAGTATTTCTTCCACATGGCCTAATGGTTCATAATACGTTATAACACGTCGTGCAAAACTTAAATAGGATTGGCTGTTGCTTCAAGCTTCCGGAGCATGCAGTATACACAGCGCATGGCAGCATGCATGCAGTGCATTGCGTGGCGCGGCTAGATCGAAAATAGTAGAACTAGAAGTTAGAACAAAGTCTGAAAGATCATAATAATGAGATTATGATGGATTCCGCTCGATTGAATGTCATTTAAGAACGATTACATAATCTTGCGAATAGAATGACCAGCTCTACTTCAAGTTCAAGTTTAAACACTGTTGCTGACAATGGTGATGTTGATTTCGTAACCGAGTAAGTTAGTCTTCTAATAGCAGTGATAAACCAAAGTTAATTTGAACTAGGCCAAAAATCAGCGATCAGGGGTAGGACTAGGCCTAGGCCTAGTACTTAATTGTAGTGTACACCAACATTAGTTCCACTCACTGATTCTTGGTGTAGGAAAATGAACAAAAGTCAATGGCTAAAAGTAACATGTGCTAAAAACAATTGCCGGTCCAAAGTGCAATTGAGGCGGTCGGTTCGACGTAAGCGTGTACGGGCTCAGTACGGTTTTGCCAAGTTGAAGGGGAAACTTTATCATTACAGTCAATTGAGGTGGTCGGTTCGACGTAATCGTGTACGGGCTCAGTACGGTTTTGCCAATTTGAGAAGGGGAAACTTTATCATTACAGTCAATGGGATATTTGTTATGAATACTTGTGTTGCCTCAGTAAGCGAAAATTAATGGTACTCATATATATTGGAAACTACTGTCTAATACACAACATTTGTTAAGAAAAATAAATTCTGTCGAGTATTTTTAGCAAAATGACAAAAAATAGGTTTTTCTCCCATTGACTGCAATGATAACTGACTGTTTGTTTTCCCCTTTGACTGAAGTTCGAGATCGTCAAAAAAACATTGTTACGTCGCCGTGCACCACAACATTCCCGGATGTCCGACCTCCTCAATGGGATATTTTTTATGAATACTTGTGTCGCCTTGGCCAGACAGCGAAAATTAATGGTACTCATATATGTTGGAAACTATTATCTAATACACAACATTTGGGAAGAAAAATAATTTCTGTGGAGTATTTTCATCAAAATGACGAAAAACAACTTTATCTCCCATTGACTGCAATGATAACTGACTGTTTGTTTTCCCCTTTGACTAAGGTTGGAGATCGTCAAAAAAGCATTGTTACGTCGCCGTGCACCACAACATTCCCGAATGTCCGACTTCCTCAATACTTCTTGAAACTCATTTAGGGTCAATTTGTACTCACATAGCCTACTTTAAAGTGTTTTCTAGTCGCTAAATGCTTGATTAAATTTTTGAAAAAGAGCTTACAAAATTTTTCAGACCGAGCGAACATGTTAAAATCCAATTGAGCTTATCATTATAACATTAGGCTACTAACGTAATTTAACTCTTTCGTCTGGATTTCGTCTTTCGTCTGCTGTAGCGCTACGAAAAAATGTTGAGGCATCAAATATTTTTTCTTCAGTATGAGTGGTACTATGGGGGAACTCGGGAAAGTTGTATATGGGTGTGAACTGCGGTCCACAAGAAAATTTAGTTCAGATCTTGAAAATGGCTTCCACAACTTTGAAGGGTTGGTTTACTGTGTATGAAATTCTTGATCAAATTGAGGAATTTCTTGATTCTGGATAAGAATAAGCTGATCGAAGTGATTATATAATTTGCTGAGTGTGATGGGGTGTTAATTGAAGGTAAATTAACAATTTCTGACAATCTCAAATTTGCTGATGATACCAAGCTTTTATAAAGGTCAACAATACTGGTGATTCTTTTTTTTATCATAATCGGATCTTGACAAAGTAGTTGAATGGTCTTATAATAGTGGCAAATGTCTTTCAATGTTAGTAAGTGTAAAGTTGTGCAATTATGCTGTAAATGGCTGTAGTAACTGTACGCATCATTAGTCTATGAATGGTGTCACTCTTGATTGTGTGGAGGATGAGAACGGTTTCTTCCAGTTTAAAGCCATCTGAGCAGTGTGCCATTGCTGCTGCCAGGACTAACCAGATCCTTGGTTTAATTAGGAGGTTTTAGCGGAATTAAAGACTGTGGAATTACCCAGTATGCATTCTAAATTATTAATAAATTAATATAGAATATAGCTCAAACTGAGACTGCTTTATTTCTTGATCAGTGATTAATAGCATTCTTTGAACGTTTGTTTATTTCTATGCATAAGATTAAGAAGATTCCGTCGCCATGGGACAGCTCAGTCTAGCCGATCTACTTTCACGAAGGGCAAGGAAACCAAAACCTTCACAAGAACATATGTGCTGGTAAAGGAAGGGACAAAGAAGATCAAGTCAAGAACACATGGCAAGTTCAGCTGATAAATCTTGTCACTTATATTTCACTTTTCATTTGTTTGAATGAAAATTATACGGTTATTTGAACATATGAAATATCAAATGATTGAATGAATTTATAGTTCGAAACAATCACTATATCAAGTCAATCAAGAAAAAAAGATTATATACCATCAAATATGATATGCATGCCTGTCCTGTTACACATTAAATTTTCTAGGTAGGTTTTAATTTCTCCCACATTTAGCTATTGGTTCATTTCATATCGAATGTCAAAAAAGGTCCCCAGGTGACCCTCTTAGATTTTGATAAAACTTTATCAGGATGAACACTTATATCTGAGCAAACAAAGCCATGGAAATTTGTAGCTTCATTGGTGGTTTGGTTTTCAGGACATGATCATCTAAACTTAGGGTGGTGAGTCAAAAATGTCTGTTTCCCCAAGTTTATACGGTTTTTAAAATTAAGAATTACGAAGCGTTTAAAGCATTCTTGTTTAAGCCCAAATGTACATTGATTTATAAAGTAGATAATTTTCCGGTTTATTTTATTCTATGCTATATAATTACTCCAGATGATATATCAAGTTATTACTAAAACCAATTTTCCTTTCACACAAGCTGCTGTATCCTGTCGGCTTTGTATGCCAGTGCGCGGCTAGGTAGTATCTTGCATGTAATCTCACCTCAGGAGTCTTGGCCAGTGTGAATTTGTCCAAGTGGTGATGTGGCAGAGGGTTTCAATTGTAGACCTGAGGAAACAATAGAAATGGTAGAAATTCTGAATAACAGAAGTTGTTTAGCTTTTCGTAATCGACATTTTAGTAGGTAAATGGCTGCATGTCCCTATTTATGTACTTTCAAGGAATTAAGTTGAAGGTGGCTATGCCTTACTTTCCATCTAAGGATATCATAGATATGTTTAAAAATCCAGAGACAAAGCTGAGGCTAAAGCATGTAGCCACATTGACTATTCATAAATATAATTACATACAAAAGTTTTTTACATGAAAGTGCTTTTCATTTGACTGTTGATAACTGCATGCGCAATTTGATCACAACTTATATCATAGGGTATACTTTAAAAGATATGTTTCAGTGATGTCATGTGTACCTTGATACTATATTTAAACATAGAGCGACACATTTTGTTTTTGATACCTCATTTAAACATGGGCTGACAAGGCTTACAAACCAATCAGAAAGTAGTATTTCTTAAAATCTATGAATTTAAGATAATAGGCAAATGTCAGTTTTTGAACCAATATATGTTTTAAACAAATGTTATCTATACAGAGAAAAGAGATGAGGGGTAACTCCACCCACTGCTTTCTTAAGTTACATGCCTTTCATTTATTTTATGTCTTTATTTATCTTTTACTCAGATATCATATAGAAAAAAAAGCTCTGTTTGCCGTTAGAGTTATCCCATTCTGATTTCTTTTTGAACCTTCGACAAGAGTTTCAGGAAATTGGTGAAAGACAGTTTGAATTGTGTAGATGTACATCAGTCAAGTTTGGATTTAATTTAGTACCTCTGCCAGATGACAAGAGATGTCCAAAGAAAATAAGGGAGTGGGGCGGGCTGAAACGGTCTTGTTTATATATAAGGCTCATGCTTGAGGCACCCGCACAAGTAAGTTACATTGTAACGTATACATGCATAAGAAAATACATGTGGAACCACACTTTTAAAGATTTTTAACAAACAGCCCTGTTGGAAAACTTGAAATTGCTACATTTTAGTTTGTTTTTAATGCTTTATAAGCATAGCTGTTTTGACATGGCCTTGTTATTATGCTACTTGTAGTTTGTGGGTGATTTGCAAAAATCACAATGTTTGATTATCCATTCAGGTTTCCAAAATCTGATTGGTGTACATGCTACATGTACATACACTTTTATATTGGAAGTCATTGGTCTAAAACTGTTCAATTTGTTAACAGCAAAAAAGGAGCGAAACACTCATTTTTACATGTAGGGTAAAACTGAGTGGCAAATTATGTTTTTATATGTTTATGGATTTCATCAAGGTATAGTTCAACCATGAATCATATTTTTTATCTTCCCATCCATTTTTGTTCTCTTTTCATTAAGAGTAATTTTGAAGGGTATAACATAGACATATAACATAGATTGTGAAGCTCACATTGACACTGAAAAAAGTGAAGCTGGCATGAAGTGACAAGAGTCCTCCCTTTTCTCGAAAATTCCCATTGAGTCACCTACAAAATGCCGATATTACAAAAAATCTGTTGCTCCAATTTCTTTTCTTGTTTTCACAATATGTTATAAGGATTTTGCTATTCTCAACATACACAGAGCACTAGTCACCAGATGAAGCTGTCATCACCTTTGTATCTTTACTGTATTAATTAACTTTTGGAGGTAAATTTTATTCTATTCATGTTATGTTTTATGTCTGGTAACCCTGAATCCTAGTGTAGACCCTAATATGTATGCTCACTTTGTGTGTGGTTAGCATATTCACTAAAGTATCAGTGGTCGTCTGCTCGCGGCCAGCTTAAAAATCAGAGCATCAGATTTTTTGTAAATATTGGCCAATATGATGGTTTTGTATGTGGATCAATGGGGATTTTCGAGAGACTCTTGTCGCTCCATGCCAGCTTCACTTTAAGCTGATCCCCACGCTCTATAGTTATCTCTCTCTGTGGGTGCAGTCGGTGCCCCTATCTTCAAGACTGGGAGAATTTCCTATTGCCACTTTTTGAGCTGATATTGTATTAAAACGTGTTTTGATTTTTTGCTAATTCTACTTTTCCAAAAACAGATTGGCACAGTACAAGAACCCGAATAGGAGTCATTACCTAACATTCAAGTAGGTTGTTTAATTATTTTCAGCGCTCGAATTTAATAGCATGGCTTTGTCACTAGCCTAAGGGCATTCAAGCCCAACATATTTTTTCATTTGCCCATTTTTGTTATACAGTAAACAAACCCATATGGGCTTGACCGACTGAAAACACACTTGCCCCACATACAAATTAAACTAGCTAGTCTAGCCCTGGGCAGTGGACATATGCTAATATTGAACCCTGATTAATTTCATTCAAAAGTGTAAAAAGATAGATAATTTGCCTAAATACTAAAAGGCATCAGAGAGATAAAGTAATGTGTTAGTTAGTAAGCTTAATGTGTATAGATTAGTTTATTGGACACAGACTTAAGGAATACAGATACAATTTTCACCTATCAAAAGATTTCTATCACAATACCATATAGATTATTCCTTATGAAGCAGAAAGTAGTAATACTGTTTCACTTCCTTCATAACTTGATAATTTCTTTCAGCAATTTTGTTTATGTAGCTTTAAATATACTCATGATTATGATTAAGCACCAGTGTAATTAATAAGACAGATTTGTTTGCATTAAAAAAAGCAATCAAGATTACTGATTATGATAAACTCTAAGTCTGATTTGACAGCATCTTTGTAAACACATGACTACATTTTAAAGTTCATAAATGTTTCATGGAAAAATCTATATCTCTTATGGATGCAGTGCTGTCTTTTTATAATTTATTTCATATTTTTTGGGGGGGCATTTGTTTTTATAGTTTTTTTTTAATGCTTAAGTCTCCAATTATGTTAGAATTGACATACAATTCCTACAACAGCTGATAAATATGATTTCGTTTGTGTCTTTCAGAATGATGTTGATTGTATTGAATGCCAATGCATGCAAATGTAGTGACAATTTTTGCCCTCTTCTAGTTATTAGGTGAATCTCCATTTCCCTGAAAAGAATGGTAGAAAGCAATTATTGTTATTTTCTTATTTTTGACAATTGTTTGTGTCATAAGTTAAGAGAGGTGGTATGCATCAATCTACACCAGGTCCCTATCTTGCAGGATACTTTGAACAAAAAGGGAGCACTTGTGATTTAGAAAGGGACATTTCAGATGTAAAAGGGTATTTCAGATGTAAAAAGGGCACATGATACAAGAAAATTGTACATCATTATACTTGCTTGTTTTATTTTTCTTTGTTTAGCTTGAAGGAATGCAGTCAGCTGGGGAAGAGAATCAAGTGATCGAAAATCCTACAGCTCCAAACGTAAGCTGCTATGATTGATTGACGTATCTTTATGGAGTTAGCTTTTTATTTGCATGTATTTATTTTTCACTTATGGAAAGTCCAGTTCCAATTTATAAAAGGTTACTAACTGTTAAAACTGCAATTTTGTTTTGTGATAACCTTTGTGGAATATGGCATTTAGTTTCTATTACAAATTCTGTTGAGTGTCATTTTATACAATTTAGAATACAATCTAAAGTTGACAATGCTGTTAGTAAGGTTTGTCAGTAAAAAAAAAGTTGGTACAGTATACTGACCAACTTCATACCCATATATATTGGTTTGAGAACCAGCCATGTTAAGACCAAAATTTGGTGTTACTGGTACATGTAATTAAGGAAAGGATGTGGCTGTAATCCAACAATATGAAATGGCAAAAATCACTTTGCGGCCACCTAACAACTTTGTGCATACAATAAGACGAGAAGACAGAATAAAAAATGAGCAAAACTTGTTTCAAATTCCTCACATGTCATTATAAATAAAGAAAATGGTGGTACTGGTACATTTGAATCTATTGGGAAATTGCGGGAATGCAATCATGTGATCATCTACAGACAATAATTTTGACCAAAAAAACCCATTGGGCACATACTAGCTTTCCAGTGGGCAGTGGCATTCCCGGTAGGCAGGTGGTTATTTTTTGTACTTTGGTCTGCCCTGGAGGTTTTTATTTTTTAATCTGGTAGGAATATATTTGTATTCTGTTAAATAAAAGCCTATATAAAATTGGTAATGTATTTCATGAATATTTTTCAATAAATTATGCACATTCTGATGTGTAGGTAGTGTCCCCATGTTCTCATTGACTTTACATCGGTATATTTTCCCACACTAGTGCAATGTGCTAGTCAGCCACAGATTCATAAGGTGGTAGGGTGCAGCGTGCAAAGAGTTGTCAACCCAAAACATGTTGGTTAAAAATATTTCACTATTCAACATGTGATTTTTTCTGTTAATCGGTGCTGTTGGATTCATGCTGTAATTCATTTAAAATATTTTCTAAAATATAGTTGTTGAAATGGGATGTAGTTTGTGAAATGATCCAGGGATAAAAATTATCAAAAATATGCGGAATTGTTTGGAAATTGGAAACAAACACAGAGTTCAGGTAATGTAAGTACTTGTAGATGTTTTATTATAGAACTGATTAACAAGTTCCAGGAACAAATGTCCAGTCATGACAAGCCATATACAAATATATGATATATATGAATATAAGAATACCCAAAAAAGTAATGAAAAACTTTTATGGCAATATTCCTTAAAATAAAGTGTATTATTAAATTATTCATTTTTAAAGGTAAATCCCTTGGAAGCAACTGCAGAGAGGGATCTTACTGCCGGAAGTGGTGGAGCTCCTACTGTAAGTAAGACTTGCAACCAGCATGTATAAAACTGTATTAATTAAGTAAGAATTATTATGTCCATGGAAGTTAGAATTTTGTATACTAGTTTTTCTATACCTATTTGGTATCCTATGGTTCACGTCTTACTGTTCTGTTATTGGATGTATGTATCATGTTGCAATGCCTTTATTCTATCAACTACTTCTTCTTTGTTGATATGAACAACTTCCATACAGTTTCTTACTTGCAGGATGTTCCAAATTTTGCAATCTTGGGAAGATGGCAAGTAAAGCAAACACATGTGATGTTTTTCATTTGTAGAAACAAAGTAGTTATAAAAGTATAAGACTGTAAGATGGATTTACAAATTGAATATATACTTTTTACACAAAAAAATGTTGTCATTTTATTGATTCACAGAAGAGATCCATTTTACTTTATATGGTACTCAGATATGGGAAACAAATTTGCATTTATTCTAAAAAAAAAGTGGGGATCTCAGTGTTAGATTAAACACATGTTTTACATTTTTGTGGAGGTGTACTATTATCTTTTGTGATTTGTTATTCAGCAATTGTTTATTCATGTAATTTCTATTTTCATTTTTACAGAGATGAAATAAACTTCGAAGCAAGCTTCCAACAAAAACTGTTGGAGTACCAGAGGCTACGCTCTGGTAACTCCATCATTATCATCGTGAGGAGGAAGAAACTTATCAAGTCCATCATGGACGCTGTTAAGCATGAAGAGTTCTCTTTTTTAAAGGAGCCCTCCATCCACTTTTCCGGGGAAGATGCGGTGGATCTGGAAGGGCCGAAAGGAGAATTCTTCATATAACTTATGTTTTTATTTCCTTGCTAAAAATTTGTATTTTTGATTTTTGATCCGAAGCATTAAGAACCAAATAGCGTGTGGATGGATGGGTGACTGTATGGATGGATGTATGTGTGTGACAGTATTCTTGTAAAATGATGTCTCAGGAATGTTACTTTGGATTCATGACATTGTATGATATATTTTGTACTGTAGTAGGCTGTGACATGCAGATGTTCCCTATTGGTTTTGATGATGATGTCATGCATATTGATAAGGAGGCAAGGCTTTAAGTAAAAACCTTTAAATATGCATATTGCAAGAACCGTTTGTTTGATGTGGTCAATATTTTGTGTGTAGATGTTGTTTAGTAGTGTCCTCATGCTTGTGTAAAAACACTGAATCTCATGTGTTTTGAGGGCGGGGCCTATTGCAATTTTGCAGTAAAGCTTGTGAACATGATAAAGTGGAATTTATGTTATATTTCGTACAGTGGTATGTCATGACCCGCAAATGTGCCCTATCCTTTTTAGTGGTGATGTCATGCATATCGATGAGTGGGAGGGGCCTAATGTAAATATATTGAAATATGCATATTAGATGTCATGGACGAAGACGTCCAAATAAGTTTAGACATGGTAAAAATGTTTTTTTTTTTTGGTAATCCTTGTATTAATCCGCCATTTGTGTCACATTTATCTCATCACCCACATATGTGGGAATGAGACATTGTGGTCTCTTTGAGGTATTGCATATTTCATGCTGTGGCTCCTTAGCTATATAGACCACCCCTTGATACAACATGGTAAGTGTTTGAAAGAAAGATCTGCATAATAAATTGGTGCTGGACAGAAACGTAGTCCGAGTGTGGCATGGGCACCCGTCCCAAATGTTTCCAGAAGTCTCCTGGCTTAACCATAAATTCTGTGTTTTGGGGAAGAAAATAGGCATTTTTGTCCTAATTTTGTGCATTTTCGTGCAAATTTTATCAATTTTTGTATTAAAAAGAGATCAATTTTGATAAAGGTACATGGATGATCACATTTGACTAAGTGAGATATCTGACTTAAGAATAAGATAATACTAATTTGGTACTATAAGTTTAAGACTGTTAAATTTAAATGATGGGAGGCATACAGACAATGGCAGTCCCCAAAAGGAGAGCCCAGCATGGAGACATCTCATGTTATCTTCAGCAACTAATTTATGGAGCACATTTACCCCACATATGAAACAATCCCAGTCACATGACTCTAAAAAGCATCTCAGACCATACCCGTTTAATTCGACTGGTTCTGTTCCCCGTAATAAGACATAATCAAGGCATTTTTTAGTAGAGGGGGAGCAAATATTTAAGAAAATTTTGAATAGCTGATTCCAAATATTCTAGTCCCCAAAAGTAATTTGACTCTCAAAATAAAGTCAAATGACGTCAAGATTAAAATATGCCCGATTCTTTTTAATATGCGTATCAAGTTACTCTTCTAGTCACAAGGAATACAAAATATATGGTTTTCCATATCTGTGACCTTTATTTTTCTTCCTATGGTCCAAAATATGATGCAGGTCAGCATGCTCACGATTGGTCACTATATGGGGGCATTGGTTCAACATCTGTACATTTACCAATCATCCTGAAACGTCCATCAGATCAATCATGATAATAATTTTCAAAAATAAATGTCCATCGTGTGATAATGTTCATTTTTTCACTAATTTTTTCTCAACAATATACACAGGTATATATACAATTAATAATAAGAAGTGTCCACAAAAACCATTAAGATGGCTGACGAGATGCAACACTCCCCCGGTTATATATATGTGTATTACACAAAAAAATACAATAAGAAATAAGAATGAAAACTTAAGAATAAATTAAAAATGTAATAATAGATTAACAACAAAAAATCTATCGAACAGAGAAAATATAACCGACCGGCCCCCACCCATACACTAGCCAAATGAGAAGATAGGGCTTAAAGGGGATTAATACTTCTCAATCAATTTCCATTTAAGAGTTTTTCTGAAGATTGAAAGGGATTTACAGCTTTTGACATCGGGTGAAAGCCAATTTTATAGGTCAATGGCAAGATTACAAATATTAGTCCGAACAATGGTGGTATGACAAGGAAGATAATGGATTTTGTAAGATGACTGTGAGTATCACTGTTGGTATGGAAAATGGGATTAAAAGAGGAGGGGAGTTTATTATTCATGGCACGGTAAACAATAGTAGCAAGATTAATGTTAATAAGATCTGGCGGTTTAACAAATTTAAGGGATGAAAATAAAGAACTGGTATAGTCACGATATCCAGCTTTGACAATGTGGCGAATGGCGCGTTTCTGTAGAACAATTACTTTACTTAAGTGGAAACTTTTGGCACCGGACCAGATAGTACAACAATATAATAGATGGGGTAAGATGAGAGTTTGATAAATAGACTTCAGTTTGGTACTTGGATGTAAATGTTTCAATTTTGACAATATTCCGACACCCTTAAAAATCATGCTTATAATATAATCAATATGGTCTGCCCAAGAAAGTTTGGAATCAATATAAACCCCAAAAAACTTGCGTATTTACTCTATCAATATGTATGTTGTTTAAATAAATAGTGGCGTCCCATTTATTACTTAAAGGACCAAAAACTACATAGTTTGTCTTACTTATATTTAAGGAAAGTTTGTTTGATTGAAAACCAATTAAAATATAACATTAAATCAGAAATTACTATTCTATGTAATACATTTTAATCAGTACCCCGGTAGAAGATATTCGTATCATCTGCAAATAACACTACTGAAGACTTCTTTGAGACATTACGTACATCGTTTGTATAAATAATGAATAGCTAGGGGCCTAAAATGGACCCTAGTGGAACCCCACAATTAACATTACATAAACTGTATTTAACGTTATTGAAGTTAACAAACTGTGACCTTTCAGACAAGTAACTACGGAACCAATGAAGGGCACTTCCTCTTACACCACTATGAAAGAGCTTAAGTAAAAGTATGTCGTGATTGATTGTATCGAATGCCTTCAATAAAAGTAAAAACACTCCAACAGAAGACTCTTTTGATCAAGAGCATTAGTAGCAGACAAAAGTGCCATTTCGGTTGAGTGACCCGGCCGAGACCCATACTGGTCTTCAAAAAAGATATTGTTCTTAACAAATAATAATAATGATAATAATACTAATAATAATAATAATAAAACCGTTCTTATAAAGCGCATGTAATATAACAATATCTCAATGCACTGAACAAAGTACATAACTAAACAAAGGCAATACAGAAATAAACAGCAATATTAAACAGAAAGGTCTTAAGTTTGGTTTTGAACTGTGCAAGAGATGTGGAGCGACGAACGTCAATTGGGAGGTTGTTCCAAAGTTGAGGAGCTGCGAAAGAGAACGCTTTTCTACCATAAGAGCAAATTTGAACAGAAGGAGTATGCCGGAGAAGCTGGTGAGATGATCGAAGGACATAAAATGGAATGCAAGGGATCATCATGTATATATACCTTTGGAGATATAGGGCAGTATCTCACATCCCTATAGGGTATATGGGAGTGGGGGTTTGTATTTTAAAGTAAACATCTTCCATACTTCACACAATTAACTTTCTTAATGGAAATATCTCGCGCTTAAATTTGCCTCAATCGCCTTACGGGACACCACATCCTTTTTGGAGAAATGGAACCAACCTAATTCACACTTTTTTTATTACCCTTTTTTACCATCTCAAAAATCTTATATCATAGATACATGAAATTTGGACTACAAAAGCTCAGAGTCAATAGCCTCCTGAAAATATCATATAATATGCGTTCAGTTGCAACAAAACCTAAAAAAGCAAGGTTGAATCATGTCACTTGTTGGCCAGTCCAACATTCAAGATTAGCTATTAAGATATAGTCATACACTACTATCAACTGCATGCATATTGACTCATTTTATGTCCAACATGACAAACAAATTTATGACAAATTTACCAAGATAGTAATATGGTATTAACTGTACCCGTCTGTCCACAGTTTTGAATGAAATGTTTAGTATACATGTTATACAGCTAAACTATTTTATATTCATAAATAGTTTATACAAAATCCTGGTTTCCTATTGGTTGATTATAACTATTTGCCCATACTCAAATCGAGTATCGAGACAGGACTTGAGCCCATAAAACTCAATTTTGGGAGAATTCAAAATAATGATTCACATTTGAACCATTTTCCCCTGAATATTAATTAAATTGCATTTAAATCACATTCTTCAAAATGTGATTTACTTATCAATTTTATTTCATTGTGTATGTACACAATAAGATTTTGAACTTTGAAAGCAGCTTCATTGAAGTTACTTGAAACAAAATTACATAGGCCTAATAGTATAAGTTTAAGTATGGTAGATTATAAATTGAATTTTGATTCTATAAGAAGCCAAGATTTGTACACACTATTTATGAATTCAACTTTGAAATCTGGAGTGATGATATACAATATATAGGCCTAAATACTAAAAGGTCATTGTTATTAAAGTTAAAAAAAATTGAACATAGCTTCATTATTTTTACCTTCAAAATTATAAGTTTCTGAAATCAATTAATAACATCTCCAACCAGTTCTAAATATGACAGATTATGAAGGAGACAAAATATTGTACGGCAATGCTCTCTGTCCCATCAAAGTTTCAAAACTTTTATACGAAGTTTAGGGTAACTCGAGCAAACTGAATCCCAACTTGTGTGATTGTTCCTGTGTCCAAGCAGCACTGTCAAAGTCACACATACAAGGAAAAAACATTCTCCATGATGTAAAGCATCTATGTTAATGTTATGGCAAGGTTCACTAGTATAAACCACTTGCAAGATAATGTTATCACTCCCTGCAAGCTGCAGTCCTTGACTGCTGTGATGAGGGATGCTGTGCATGTGCTATATGAATTCATGCAAATATGACAGCTCAAATCTATTATCAAAATGAGGGGAATGCATAGATTCAGGTTGGACAAAAAAAAAAGGCAGTTCCTCACACGTGACTTAACTCTTATCTACATCCTACCTAAAACAATAGCACGATATATACAAGAAATGATGTTCGGGATCACCAATGCAAACCACAAATCCAAGCATGGACAGTTCACTGTACTTCTCAATGGAGGCCTAAAGTAAATGGCATGTCATAAATGTTACCAAACTTCCAAAATGAACTCATGGTCTATGTTTTTAAAGTTCCATTTTTCTGGATATGTTTTAATCTTCTTGTAAAAGGTACATATATTTTATAAAGCTTTATACCTTCAAGTTTTTAGTCAACACAATATTTTGTCAATGTTTACAATTATCAAAATGTTTCGTCTCCAAAACAATGAAATCAATGAAATCAGCTGTTCGTAATTTCATCACGGCACTGTACACTATCTAAATGTAAACACAGAAAATAGGTCAGAAGGTCAAAAGTTACGTCACCTCTTGTTATGCAAAACTGTTTTAAAATGCTTTTTCAGACGTTTGATTTATTGAAAATACCAAGTAAAACTTGTTTTGTATAGCAATTGTGTAAAAAATATGGCTTGTAATGTTAATAAATTGTTTAACTATGTGTTTTTCAACAGCGGTATTGCTTCATTTTTAAGACTATTAGGCTAAGAACATGTTCGTCTTTTTAATTAGGTTAATTTTATGAAAATGACTGAAGTTGGGAGAATAATATGGTTATCAACATGATCTTTTACAATTTTGTCTTTTTCCTTTTATTTTGAAAAAGTTGACCACTATTTATAAATCGGAATCAAGTCGAAGGAGCCGAGGTCTCTACTGCTCATTCACACCCGGGTTTGACGTCACAGATGGGCCTGAGAAACCCATTAGCTTTGTTAATTCAATAACAAGATTGTCTTTAAATTAAACACAGAATATTCTGTGAAAACTTAAATATTCTTAAAATAATTTTTAACACTGAAACAAAATAAAGGTTTTTAAGGGTTTTAAAGGTTATTTTGAAAAATTAAAAGGGTGATTTTTCAAAAGAAGGTTTTACCGTAACCTCTCTAATAATTGCCCTAGGCGCTTTTGAAAACTTTCTAGAGGTGGGCGCTCTTTGGAGATACTGTGTACATATAACCTAGCGTTACAAACATTGTACACTGCATATCAGTGCTACACAATGCATGTATCAGGAGTCTATGCTATCGTTAGTACGACAAGTAAAATTTGTTTCACGAACATGCTTTACATACCGTTATAAACTTTCTATCAATTAAAATTGATTTTTAAACATCATAACGTAACATACCCCAGAATCTAAAGAAATTTCCCTTTATAGTGACATAATTTAAGGGAAGAAGTTTTCTATAATTTACAAAAGACGATCACTCTTACTCCGTGGTTGTGCAATATACTGTACCACTACAAATTGATCCTAAGCACTGGCAAGCGCAGAAAGCATAACAAATAGTACAGGGGGCGCTTATTAGAGAGGTACGGTAAAGGTTTTTGAAGGCTAGCTGGGAGGCATGAACTATATAATTCCTATAAAAATGTATTTAATAAAATAACTATTCAAAATCCTCAAAATGGTAACTACATAAATAAACATATAGGTCAATGCCAAAATTGATCATACAACAAACTCTTTGGACTCTGAGAGCTCTTTGTTAAGTATTACCGATTCCATTAACAAACTCTACAATATAGAAAGAAACAAATCAATACCAAGTTCATCCTGCTCAGACAATGGATCAACCGCATCTTGTAATCTTTGATATGCCTCTTCACCTATTGGACTTCTGAGACATTCACTGGCTCACTTGCTTCCCATTCCTCACCAATTACATCAGGTTAAACACTTTGCGTATTACCATCAGAACTCCCAAAGATGTCGGCAATTGCTGTAAGATTAGAACGTGAAAGTTCCAACGAGCGTCCAACAAATAGTTATATAGGTGTTTAGTGATGTTCAGTACGAAGTCCATGGCTGTTCCATTGCTGAACAAAACGGCGAATTTCCCTGTTGATCTGAGGCAGGAACACATAGTGCAATGCCCACATATGTATGTCATTGTTAATATTGAGGTGACCGCTGCGCTCCATAAAGTGAAAGAGTTCATAAAAAACATTGATGGCTTCATTCCAGAGGTCTACCCAACTTCTTTCAATTCTTTGGTTGTGAACACTGCGTCTGCTTATACAGATCCTCTCTCTGGTCCCCGAAGAAGTTCCATGAAGTGGCAGATGTCATTGTTCTCCCCTCCACGGTCAACGCGTATCCTGGATGGGACGCCACATCTGGTAGTTGCTTCAATGAATAAATCAAAAACAGTTTCCTTTCTGTTATTGTTCGAAGCATTAAGGAATGTTATCATTCTGCTGAAGCCATCAATACTTCCATGTATCATTCTCTTCCACCTGATTAAGAACATACACGAACATTATAATTTCAAGGTAACTAAAAATGTACATGTAACTTTTGTGAATTGTGAACATTTTAAGAATATTATATTACATTGCTTTATCACCACAACCTTTAGTGTGATACTAAAATAACTTTCTGAAGATCTTTACAAAAAATAAGAAGAAAATAATTACCTAACAACTTTCAGCAAGAAGAAATTGGACAAACAGTGACAAGTTATACAAACACCATATGGCAACAAGCCTTGTCCCTCACTTGTAATCATTGGCATCATCAAAGTTATATTGAACAAGGGGCAAGCAGGGGCAATTGAGCCCTAGTTTCACAAAATGTACCAGATAAGAAGCTTTCGTAAAATTTAAGATCAAACATTAAACCAGATGATCAGCTAGCCTAGCATGTTGTTTCAGTTTGCTATGCTGTACATACATATAATAGCATAATACTGTGTGTTGACATGAAAGTCTTGCTCGCATGTGAACATATAGGCCACGTACATTGCATTGAAAATATGCAAAAATAGGTGAGCCAACTTGAGGGCTTCTCACAGCAAAATATGCCAGACATAAAATGTTTACACAACCTCTGGATTACATGCTTTCAAGCCTCTATCAAATAAATAAACACAAACACAAACCATCATAACCACATACGCTCCTTGATTAGTACATGAAAACCAAAAATAAGTTGTGTAATTATTCCCAGTTGTATATTACTTAATAATCTTACAGGTGACTTAGTCAACCTATGATGTAGCATATCATTGCAGCTGGCAACTTTATTGAAACATTGGGAGATAGTCAGTGACAAAACAAATATGACAAGATAAACAGCGGTACTATTTGTTGCAAACACTGTTCCATCACAACTGAGCAAATTTACAAAACAAAGCCTAACATTAAATTTTGTTTTGCGATAAAGCCTTATATTAATAAATATAGACAAACAAATTCAAATAAGTTATCTTATTTTGCACTTTGATTTACATATTAAACCACATATGGGCAATTCCACATGTGTAACGCGAGTTACCGACTGCGGAATTGCCCCCATGGATCCCTGGGACCCTCCCAGGGTTCCATGGGGGAAATTCCACAGGTGTAACGAGAGCTACCGACTGCGGAATTTCCCCCATGGATCCCTGGGACCCTCACAGTGTTCCATGGGGGAAATTCCAGAGGTAAAACATGAGTTACCGACTGCGGAATTGTCCATATAATAAACTGCAAGAAACGAACCTGACAAGTTCAAGATTTCCATCAATGTGCCACACGGAACTGGGCCCTGCAACACTGTAAGTTCGGCGTTGCAAAAATGGCGCTGCTCGAAGTGCTGCCCCTTCAGGGTCCACTCTGAGCATACTGTGACGCACACGTTGTCTCTGGACTCTATGATTTTGGGCTTGCAAATAAGCTTTCACAGAATTTGGACCTATCCTTTTGTTAGATCTCACCATTGCTGAAACAAGACAATCAAGCTCACTAGCTGTCATTTGGCTGAAGGTTAATAAATGTTGAAGACCAAACTTCCTGAAAATGGAAAAACCAAATATAATAACAAGATGACTTTCTATAAATATAAGAAAAGCTCTAGCCCTTTACTTATCATGATCCTGGTGAAAATTTCATCCTGATATAAACTTTTTTTTTACAAAAGAATTTTTTTCTCTCTGAAACTTCGGAAATATTTTTAGAATCAACCATAATTTAGCCTTACATCTAGGATCCCAATTCCTGTTATTTTTCCGTGGGGATAAAGGTTCAAAGTAAAAATATAATTCAATGAGCTTCCGATGTTGACCTAACGCTTTTCACACCAGCAACATTTGTTTAGTAATCCTTGGATTTTCATTTTATTACAATTGTTTCCCCTAAATAACACAAAGAAATAAGTTAAGACAGTTTTTGACATTAATTACACCTTTATTGCATTTTTTACATATTAAGTTTTGACAAAGCAATATTCCTCAGGCCTATCAAGACTAAAACTTAGCCTGGCCATGTATGATACTTAATTTCCGTTCAGGTATCGCGATACTACGATTATTGCGATACTTTTTGTCACGATTATCAGTATGTAATTTTGAGGTATTATAACAGTCCTGAAAGGCAAAAAGACTTAGTGGTTCAGATGCACTTAGGTGCTTACTGGTTAAAAAAACAAAAAGTTTAAGGTATAAATTTATGATCATGTGAGTGCACTATTTTCATGCAGAAGGGATGTACCGGATCCAAATTGTTGGATCCGGCCTGAAAATATTATAATACAAAAAAAATGATTTTCACATCCTCATCAACATAAAAATATCTCAATGTAGGAATCTATAAAGTCAAATTTGGTAGGCTGATGGAACATATAATTAAGTCCTAATTTCCCACTATATTAATGAGATCCAGCAATTTTTCAATGAGCAAGTGGGCACTAGAAACAACATAACTGTACTAATAACTATATAAATTGAACAAATGGTTGCTGGCATAAAGTGAATGGGGGCCCTTTTAATTATATTTTGGGACAGAGCCTAAACAGACATTTTATACAAAAAAGGCCCGCAAGGACATAAATTGTTCTCAGGACATAAATTGTTCTGCGAAAACGTACAATTTATGTCCAATGGCAAAAAAAAATCAATTGTAACAAAAGATGGACATGTCTGCAGGTTTTGAGCTACCTGTGTATTGAAAATGATAAACATCATAAACACTTAAAACTGTACATATATTAGGCTGCACAATGTTTTATTCTTTCACAGCTGTTTTTAATCATTTAAGTCCCAAGGCATTGATTTTAAAGCATATTTATTTTGAGGTAATTCTTCTGGTATTTTTGTTTGATTTCTATCATCAGATCATCACAACCTCATATCAAGTGGAATTGATAGACTGAACTTGCCATTCTTTGCAAAGGTTTTTCAGTATTTTGGATAAAAATGCGCAAATTAGGTAAATTAATCATTCACTCCTTTAGAATATTTTTTTTTTTTTGGGGAGGTTGGGGGCATCATTTCTAAGTCACTCTTAGATTCTGCACAAAATTCCCTCTCCAACGATGCCAATTTAGAGTTTATTAATGGCAAAATAAAAAATATATATATTTGTAATTAACATGTAAATGATATGCAAATGAGGTATTTTTATTTGTTAGGAATATTTAGAACACTAGTTATATCCTAACACACTTAACATCGGTGATCATTCCTGCTGAAAAATATGATTTTTTGAAGAAAATAGGTCAAAATAGGTAACAAATTGAAAATTTTCAGGTTTTTTTGACAGACACTTAAACCCACAGATAGGTTTGACTCAAAACTTTGACAGAAAAACCTTAGAAATTAAATTGAGAACTTCTTTGTGTTCACCTCTGCTGATTTTTAAATTATTTTTGTTACTTAACTGTCCAGTGCTTAAGTTTTTGAAATTTTCTGTTCTAATTTACATACAAATTCTAAATATAAGCCCTATCAAAAAACTATTTTGTGAAAAAACATTTTAAGATCTTTAAAATGATACCTAAATTACTTAAATAAAAAATGATAAATCACTACCTAGAGTTTTTGAAAAACGCATGTAAAATCGATCGCGTCATTGTCTCTTGGCAATTTAATGGTCAAGTGACATGGTAATTTTTACATTCAATAACAAATCCCAATAAACTTATTGTCTTTGTCTTCTAACTGTGCTAAATGACACTTGCAAGAGTTCAGCAGTTCTTAAAACTCTAAACCCACATTGGCCAAGAAAGGCAAGTTCTTCTCTCCCAGTATCATATGCAGGAGCACCTCTTGTATTCACTACACGATTTGCCTGATAACCACTTTGGACTGGATAAATTAAAAAAAAAGTATGTACATCATATGAATGACTGGGTTACATGGTAAATTACAAACAAGTACTGTATGCTATACATGATTTTGATTTATCTTATCAGCCTAGCAAGAAAAGGATACTTGCATTCAAAACTAGGACAATCCTTAAATTTGACCTATGATCAAATCGAGTACAGACACATGGTTGTCAGTCTTGGGAAAGGGTAGGGAGGGAGAATTTAACAACATGCTAAAAGATACCACATCATGTTTCATTGTATGCCACCAACTGTTGCCATCTCTGAGCAAACATGGAGGAACTTTCCAATTTTTATTTTTATTTTTATTTCGTTACATGGAGCGATGACTGAGAATGAAAAATCCTGAGAGCCAGAGCAAAAACTCATCAAATTTGTAAAAATGCATCAATTTAATTTCAATATTCAGCTTTAATCATGAACAATTTGATATTTCACTTAAATCCATTCTGATTTTGGCATCAGATTTGAAAATTGTAATTAAATTAAAATTAGATTAGAATAATCCACTGGTATTTATGTGTCTATACCTAATTTGAACATTGATAAACAGGGACAGATTTGATTAGAGGACAATTAATAACCTCAGTACCAATTCTAAATGAGGCCAGTACAGAGACTCAAGCATGAAACGGAAGAGGGAGAAGTCAGACATGCTACAAAATATTAAATGTTAATCCTACAACCACAGAACCACTTCCAAGTTCTACAACAAGTTACAGTTCAACTAGACTACACCACAGCAACAGTGTAATGCTACAACAACCCACTTCAAACACTGCACTGCAAGTAATGTGCAAGTTGCAACAGAAAACAACTGATTTCCGCCAGTCAAATATTTACCAATTTTCTGGAAACGTCACAGTTATTGTTTCAAACACACAGTTAGATATTCATTTCAGCTTGGTTTTATGAGCTTCATAAATTATATTTTCCCACATGTTATTATGAATCAGTATTTCGAGTTCTTTCGTTAGGTTTGTTTGTTGTTGTAACTTGTAGCCTACATAAAGTAACACATGATATTGCGCAATGCATTTAAGCATACAGTCAATGAGCTCCTTGGTACAGTCGGGCCTAGTACAGTTATCCCACACAAGTCACAAAATATTACATCTATTTTGCAGATTAAAGGTCAAGAAGGTCATGGCGAGTGGAAAAAGACATTGAAATTAGTACTGAATATATGCAAAAAAAAATAATGCATGGTATTAAATGATGATATTTTACCCAAATACACTCCAAATATTTGGTATTTTGTTTATGATTGTGTACGTTGAGTTGTCATCAAGTTAAGTTGGAAAGAAAATAGAATGTCTTCAAAAATGCATGTTGTGAGATTTTTTCGTGATCGTATTAAGTAGATAATATTTTGAGGAAAAAAAAACAAACAGTAAAAATGAACATGAATACAAACATGGTACCCAATTGTCTAAATCTGGTTCGAGCATGGTTATGATGTCAACAGTGGGGGTAATGCCATCAGCCTTAACGTCTCAGGTATCAAGCCCATTGATGACGTCATAACCTTGTTTAAACCAAATATAGACACATGACAGTGCTGCCACACACAAATATTAAAAAAGAATCAACTTGGTCCTCAAAAAAGTGTATTTTTCATTAAAAAAGGTACAAAAAAGGTATGATTGATCTAAGAAAACTTTCTTTTTCTGTATATTACCCTACTTACAGCAACGCTCTTTGGGTGTAATAAGCTGAGTGCCAATGCTGTTCCTATAAAACTGTTATGTAATTCTTCCTTATTCAAAGCCAAAAACGGTCACTACTGTGGCATGCATTGGCAATCAAAATGATTACACCAACAGCAATCTGAAAAGACACCAAGAGTAACAAATTCAAATTTATCAGCAAGTTTGGATAAATTTTCTCTCAGTCTTAACATCACTGAAGACTTTGGCATAAAAAAGTATAAAAAGCATTGCTGATCAAAAAACAGCATAACACTTTTAAAAAAGGATTATGTGGCAATACTGCATGAGGACCATTGGCTTATTCCCTAATTCAAAATATATGTAAATGCCACAAAAACTCCTAAAGCTTAGTGGTGTTCATAAGGACTCATAAAAGGAATACACACCAGGTTCATCTGCTGCAATAAAAGATAGTAAATAGCAGTTAACTGTTCAAAGAGACATCTTAAATCGTTAAATCATAGGTCCAAAATTGTCCCATCAGTCAGTCACAGAGGGTTTAAGGATCCTCCAGCAAAAAAAGATGAGACTTTATTTCACAGCTTGATAATAATTGAACTGCTGGGGAGTATTTTTTACATATAAGAGCATAAGAGAAACTGCGTTGCCATCACTTGGTTTCTCACAGTATAAAACTTCTTCAGGAATTTTTTTATCAAATGTCCCATCAGTAAATGCTAGAATTAACCGACTGTCATTTTAGAGAGTACATAATTTTACAAATTTAAATCTCTCTGTTCAATTAATAATTCAGATACAGTATACAGTGCATACATTAGACTTAAGCAGTATAAAGTATTAACAATTCCACACAAAAGATTTTTCAGGCCTTTCAGGCCATAGTAGACGTCATGATATGATGTGATGCACTCAAATGATGAAACTTTGGTCATATGTAGTACTCATGGCCTCTCATCAAACACATATACTACAATTTGTATGTTAATACTCTCTTTGAGGAGCAGCTGAATAAGAAAAAAATGTATCAAATGTCCTGGCTGTCACGCTGGAATTGCCCCACAGCATATGCTTTGTACCACGGGCGGCTCTAGGAAAGTTTATTTGGGAGGCAAAACAGTTTATGGATATTTATTGGGGGGTAAAGCTGTTCATATCACCTTAAAGACCCATTGTTTATACGTTTTTCTTCATTTTTAGGTAGGATTTGCAAAAAAGATTGGGAGAAAATGCCACCCTGTGACCCTATGGTGAGCCGCCCCTGCTTTGTACTGGGTGGACAAAGGTCTTAATACTTACCAGTGCTGTTCTGATTATCTTGTTGAAAATCCTCCAGTAAACTATCCACTAACACCTTGATATCTTCATAATCGGTCTCACTAAGAATGGTACCTCTGGAACGATATACGTTTCTTTCTACTGCTTCAAGTCTAAAATTTAAAAGAAAAGAAAAACAAACTAGGCTTATCAATATACAAGTAAAAATGAAACAAATGACACATACATGTATATAACACTTAATCTCTATAAATTCTATGAGCCAAAAAGTACATCAAGTTGATCTATTATACATCAGCACCAACAAAATGTTAGCCTAAAGTGGAGTGGCCATCTATCCAAAGAAAATGACCCAATGGGACTTTTTCCCAGGCTGAAAAGTGAGGAGCTGATCAATATTCTTGTTCGCGGGCGAACGTAAAAACTCACGATAAAAGTCAAGCCCATGGGATGTGTTCAATAACTTAGTTTGGGGGAGAGTATTCAAATAAGTTTCCACTTCTTTCCCTTTCCTTATCCTTTGCAATTTAGTGTAATAACTACAACAACATCAACTCCGCATACACTCACTATTTCTTTGGTGTAGGAAAATCACCACTGAAATTTGAAGTTTGCTATTTACAATACAAGTGTGTGTCAATGGGCTACAAGTTACAAGTATGTGTGCAATTTTATTTAGCGTAGCATAGACAGTCGCCTATCTATACAATAACATTACTCATTTGGGTCTTATGTACTTGTCAATTGTATGACTCACCCGTACTGTCTAAAACATTGATACGTACGTTACTACTAGTAGTAGTACTACTAGTAGTAGTACTAGCCTGATTTTTTTTTAAATGTGACACGCTTACTGTAGAACTTGGTAGAACGAAAAACTTAATTACGCACACTTTTGTAATGTTAGTACTTGTTAATTGTAACTTGAATGTTAGTCTAGTTCATAACTAGTCCGGGCAAATGACTATGCAAAACTGTGCTATGTTTTGTTATGACTCGAACGAACTTGATGATATCAACTTTCAATGGCTACAAATTACTAGTTCTTACCCTTCAAACAAAAATTGTATCCCCTGAAACAGTGAAAGCCAACATATATCTTTCGAATAAGCATGAAATCGCTCTGGAACCTTGTTTTAGAAGCTTTAGATACCAAAAGGAATGAAAACATGGTCAGACATTACGTTTGTTGGTCGTCACACCATCACCTCACGCGTTTAATTAATAATTGACGCGGATGCATTCAACAATTTTCCTACACCAAGAATCAGTGTATAGTGCAACTGATGTTGGTGTAGTTATTACACTAACTGACTAACGTTAGCTTAAACTTAAGGCTACTGGCTTAGGGCTTAGGCTAGGCCCCTACTTTAGTACTTGCCTACTCGTCTCTAATCTTACTCTGTACTAACGTAGCCTAGGTCTAGTAACACTACAACAACATACTGGTTAGCCTAACGCTACTCACCATGCAATACAGTACTAGTTTCGCGTTTCTATGGGAACGCCATCGGAAGTCATCAACCGTACTTAATCGTCACATACTCGAATTATACGTCTCGTAAAAGATGGCAAATATTAATTACTCTCTAGTCTTTCTTCAGCGGTTGAAATTGAACGCCTGCCAGAAGCCATATTGTATCGCTTGTGTAAAATATATATCAAGCTCATGCATGCGCTTGATCCTACAGGTCATAACACATCATCCAATCAGTTTACAGTTATGTACGTTGTTGAAATTCTTTACGCGTAAAGAAATGCTTTACGTGTAAAGAAAAGGCTTTACGCGTAACGGATTTTTGTCTGTTTACGCGTTAAAGGTGGTTTGACGTGTAAACAAATTCTTTTACGCGTAAATTAATTACTTCACGTTCAAAAACAAAATTTCATTGGCTCTTTCGTTAGCGTGCAAAGAATGTTGTTTTACGCGTAAAGTTTGCACGTTATGCAGTGCTCGGCCAGACGAGGAAAAATAGTCTTACGCGTAAAGAAATACAAATGGATTACGCGTGAAGCGGCTTGTTACGCGTAAACTATTATTATTACGCGTAATTAGAACGTTTTACGCATAAAAAGAATGAATTACGTTCAAAACTGAAATTTCATTGGTCATTTTCTGAGCACGCAAAGAAATTTCTATTACGCGTAAAAAAAAAAATCCTTTACGCGTACAGTTTTGCACGTTATGAACCGTCTGGCCAACCATAAACGTCCATGTCTTAGCTTACCTAGACGATTGGTTGATAAGTCGATAAGAAGGGGTTCCAGTCAGAAGGTACACAGAGAAGTAAAGACATCTGTTCAGGTAATTCAAAAGTTGGGGTTTTTGATCAAATGGAAGAAGTCAGAACCGCAGCCAAAGCAAAGCCTAATCTTTTTAGGAATAGACTTTTAGCTGGAAATGGGGCTGGTCGCCCCATCTCAAAAAAATAAACAAGTTGGTAAGGGTGGTGTCAGTAGTCCTCTTATGCTCGGCCGTCTTGGTACGCACATACCTTCAAGTGCTGGGGCTTATGGCCTCATACATCCAAGTAGTGCCTTGGGCAAGGCTGCAATTGCGTCCACTTACTAGCGCATTGGAGGGTAGCATCCAGGAACCTAGAAATGTATATTCACATCCCCACACAGGTAAAGCATCACCTGAGGCGGTAAATCAACAAGTCTCATCTGCAGAAAGGGGTACCAATGGTCCCACAGATAGCAGATTATACGCTGGTGACAGATGCCTCCAAACAAGATTGGGGATCACCTAAGGACTCTGCAGACTGCAGGGACTTTAAAACAGTCCGCGCAAGCAAAATATATAATTGGTTGGAATTAGAAGCAGTGTTCAGGGGTTGAAGGCCTTTCAGGAAAAGATAAAGAGCAGTCAAGTTTTGGTACGCACGGACAGCTCTACTGTGATAGCTCACATAAGCAAACAGGGGGACACAGTCCGCAGAACTAATCTGGGAACTATTCAAATTGTGCATAGAACAAAACATGATAATGCAAGCAGTACATATCCCGGGGGTAAAGAATATGGTGGAAAATCCCCTGTCTCGCAACAAGATTCGTCACACAGATTGGAAACTGAACTCCGGTTCCCTAATGCAGGTGTTCGCCAGACTAGGTTTTCCCCAAATATATCTGTTTGCCATACGATACAACAAACAGCTTCCAGTCTATGTGTTACCAATGGCAGATCCGATAGCTCAATGGGTAGATGCTCTGTCCCTACCATGATAGGGAATGTTCGCTGACGCGTTTCCCCCAGTCGTCCTCATTCCCAAGATTGTACCAAAGATAAGGACAGAGGACTGTGTGGTGATTCTGATTGTTCCGTATTGGCTGAAACAATCTTGGCTCCCAAGGATTCTAGAACTCATGATAGAAAATCTAGTAAGAGTCCGAGAGGTGTATGACCTACTATCATAGAACAGAAGGCGGGGGCAGTAGTTATCCATTCGCACAGATTCCTAGTCCTTTCAATTAGTGGTCTGGGAATTGTCAGGAAGAATTTCCTTAAGAGGGGATTTTCAAGTGAAGCTGCCGCACCAGCAGCGAACTCGCGACGCCCCTCTACTTATAGAACGTATGACTCAAGACTAAAAAAGTTTCGATTGTGGGCTGGATCAAGGGGAATAGATTACTTAAGGGCAATTGTTCCTGAAATTGCGGATTTTCTATCTCACCTTTTCAAAGTGGAGAAGTTGGCAGTAAAAACCATAATGGGTTACAGGGCTGCTATTAGTATGGTTTACAAAGGAGAGGATATAAATCCGGTTTAATCATAGGATTTAGATAGTTTATTGAATGGTTTGTTTTTCTTGGAGAGACCCCTAAGTAGAAAATTAATCCCACCTTGAAGTGTATCCTTAGTTTTGGATAGGCTTACAAGACCTTCTTTTGAACCTATCAAGAACAAAAGCTTAAAATGGCTAACTTGGAAAACAGTGTCTTTACTTGCTGCTGCTTCTGGGCGACGTAGGAGTACCTTACATGCCTTGAAGACTTAGAAAGGCCGTGTTAGATGGGACCAAACCGGAGTAATTTTGATACCCTATCCGGGGCTTATAGCAAAAAATGATACAAGTAAATATTTTGGGAAGGCTATCGTCCTCCTTTATTTGGCAGAAGGCTCTTCTGTGGAAGGAGATGACTTATGGTGTCCACTTAGGGCTCTGTAGATTTATTCAGTACAACTAGAACTGTCAGAATATCCGTGAAACAACTTTTTGTAACGTACCAGACTAGCAGTATGAAAGCTGCATCAAGAGTAACAATTTCTAGATGGATAAAAGAACTAGTTAGGTACTGTTATTCAGAATGTTCAGATATAGAACTGAGAAATGTGGGTATTAGAGACTACGATGTTAAAGCCCTTTCTACATCCTGGGCTCTTTTCAATGGAGCTTCCCTATTAGATATGATGTTAGCCACCTCGTGGAAAACTAAGATCTCTTTTAGTTCCTTTTACTTATGACGTGGGCAAATAACGAGGAGGTTTCGCGAGAGCGACCCTGGGTCGTCCACTGATATCCCATCTATAAGTTGGGGGTAAGTAATTGTTTGGTGTATATATATTATATTTTTTACTTTCTGTTTACGATCACCATGAGTTCTGGTGGATTTTGATCACAGTTTGCATGCCAAGTTTTCATTGTTCAATGCAACTTGTTTTTGTTTTTTTAACAGTTTTCTTGCTACCATGTTCTGTGGTAGTGATTATTTTGGGTTGGAGAGTTGTTTACCTTGCTGCTTCCCCACCTACTACGCTATGACTCCGTAGCCTAAAGTTTTATTGACAGCAGGTAAGTATGTAGTTTGCAGGAGAATCCCCTTTCCTAATTAAAAGACTCATCTCCGGGCACTAACATACTTACCTGCTGGACTCCCACCCGCCTCCCCACGGGAGCTTTTTACCTTATTTCCCGCCTTTATTTTTACTGGAGACTTAGTGGGAAAGGGGTAAAAGGGTGCGGAGTTCGAATTTGTTAAGCGGTTTTCAGAGGACGAGAGCTGTTAGTCTAAAGTAGTATTGACAGCAGGTAAGTATGGTAGTGCTAGGAGAAGAGTCTTTCAAATTGGAAAGAGGAATTTAAAGGTGGATATAATCCGACCGAAAACGAAAGGTAGATTTCGCTAAACAAATAGCCATTCATACAACTAAATCTAGAGTTTATGCCTATAACAACAAAGCTTCGTCACTAGCAGTATATGTCTGTATGTATACCCCCTTTCCACGGAAGATAAACAATTATTATAAATAATTGGACATTTTTAAAAGTTGTTATTTATTGTTCCTTTTAACAGCAATAGCAAAAAAACCTTATTTTTTTCATTTTATTATTTATTCTCCTCAAAATGTGCGGTCTGAAAATATAAAATGCCGAAGTATTTACATAATTCACTACACAGTCAGTCTAAATATAGATTACACAAAGCAAAAAACAAAATAATCTTTTCCAGACAGAAAAGAATTATGCAATTATATTACGATGTCGTTAAACGTATCTTAATTCATGAAACACATACGGTCTCTCTAATATCAGATATGCATGTTATTTTGATCATTATTATTCAACTCTTATATTGATTATTCTACATCTCAAGGGACCTTGCCACTTATTTGATTCCGTTTTATTATTTTATTGCGACAAACTCTTTATAAACAGATAAACGAGATCAACGTATCGCAAGCACTTGCTTACTTGAACTTTCAGACCGTTGCAATTGATTATATATTTAATAGGGCATGACGAATAACCTATAAATAGTATATTATCAAATAAATTCATGAACAATTTGGTATACAGCGGTTCCTAAGTTAATATTATAACAGTTTTTTGCAGACCGATTTTGTAAACTGGTTGAAAATTCTTTATAGTATGGCAGGCACGTAGCCGTGGGGGAGCCATGTGAGTTGCGCACCCCTCTCTTCGGGGCCATTTTAAAGAGTTTTTTAGTGGGGGACCATTCCACAAAAAGGACCATCTAAGCGAAGTGCCACAATTAGTTGGCGCGTAGCGTACCAAGCAAATTGATGCCAAGATGCCCCCAGGTTGCGTGAAATGGTACTTCCCAGGCATTACAAATTACATCTAAACAAAAAAAGAACCTTCACTTGGGGGAGGGAGGGGGGGATGAGCTGGGTGGGGCCGTGTAATGGACTGGGGATGCGGCCACCAGTATGTATGTTAAAAAAGGCCTTGCTCTTCTTTGTTGAATGTCGCTTTTTTATGGGGGGGGGGGAGGGAGAAACGCTTTTTTTGTATGATGGTAATGATTATGCTTCTGAGTTTTTTCACTGTTCATGTCGGAATTATTTATCATAGAAGTTGGCTGGTCCCCCTTTCCCCCCTTCCCCCTCCATCCGCTCTAAAAAAAAATGGCTACGTGCCTGCAGTGTGGGCAATAATAATATGAAATAGTATCGCACAGGTTACAAATCGTACGTTTTTGCGAATAGTTTCATTGCAGTATTTTCAGTGCATGGGAGTAGCATGAAAGGGTGTGGAGGTTGGAAATTTCATTTTGACTATAGCTCAAAAACATGTTAATGAAGATAAATGGTAGGAAAACTGAAATGAAAAATAAAACATTTATATTTTTGTTTCTTCGCACAAAGTTATTTGTGTAATTTTCAGGGCCGAGGCTAGGCGGTGGAGAGGGAAGGGTTCTTAGGCGGGCATATATATGAAATGACGAATGTACTGTGTAACATAGAGATATATTTCGTACTGTGTAACATAGAGATATATCTCAATCATGCACATCTGGGATAGATATCAGATTCGTGCATTTCCCCTACTCGATGCTGACAACATCATACATGGACACCAATCTTATCCGCGTGAAATGTAAAATATCGCATGCACTGTTTAAATTAGATGTATGTATCTAAAGAATGATATCAGAATCATGTCCTTCCGACTCGTCATGATGCTGACAACATGATTCTCGGGTCACCAATCTTACATGGGCTGATATGCGAAAATGTCAGACACTGCAGCGTAGTCAGCCTTTCAAGAATGCAGGGTTTTGCAGGTGTGTGTGTTTGGGGGCTTATTGGCAGTTTGATGGTGTGTATGTGTGGGGATAGGGGGGGGTGGTATTGGCAGTTTGATGTCAAGTCCAAAAAGATATTTTCTGAATAAGTGGATAGGGTTGACGATCAGATGTACTATTTAATGTATAGGCCTAATAGAGAATCCTGCCCGATTCTTGAGATATCAGAAACTCCATTCGGCATGATGCTGTTTCTCGGTTTAGGCAGTTGGGATGTATATATAAAAAATACCACGCCCACGCACATTTAAAATCCTGAACCCCGATGACATGGGTCATTTTGGACCCCTACCAGGCCTCTGCCCATTAAACCATAAGTTTACCCGAATTTTGTTAATTTTCAGGGAAACTTTTTCCTCTGACTATTTAGAAATGGTAATCCAAAGCTTATCTTAGTAGATTTTGATATAATAATGGTGGTTGTGGTGTTCCCAATTGTGCTATATTGTGTGATTTTCGACATATGTATATCGTTTACAGATAAGTTTGGTCGAGCAAATCCCCTGCGCTGGAAGTCAAGCTACGCCCTTGCCTCCATGAGGCGCAGTACATTGTTGTGATTTATTACCACAACGACCACAGTGTTTCCTAACAACAAAAATATCGTCTCGGAGTGGTTGACCGGAGTGGTTTACTTGGATTTGTGAACTTGACTTATAACTTGCTTTATAACTTATAACTTGGCTTAATTTTTTTTGAAATGAATTGTGACTTGGCTTACCAACTTACACATGTAACTTCTTGGTTGAATATGTGTTTTGTGAAAGCAGGTATAACAATAACATAATTAGTATACGTGGAAAGACAATTGAAGACCAAATAAGTGAATAAGGGGGGTTAGCAAAAGAAATGTTCATTTGCTTCATTGATAGAGCTGTAAATTATTTGTTCACCAATTTGTTTACAGTTTAATATATCTGAAGTGGACAAGCCAGATTACTGCTACATATTTGTGGATGCACAGCCGCTGGGGAGCCGAACGCCCCTAAATGGATCAGAACTTTTGTACGTGCAGCAAAAACTTACAACAATTGCTGATTTAACAAACCAGGAGACTCAATTGGTTTTAATGACAGGGGATGATAGTGGAATGGTGCGGAAGGTAAACAGATACAAAATATTTTTTAAACAGCTTTTTGTTACTTCCTGGCTAGTCGATACATATTAATCAATTAAACTGTTCATGAAAGAGAAATTCCTTATCATATTTCTCTATCAATATTTAGATACAATGCTAAAATGTTGTAAAAATGCAAATGTATTTTCCTGAACAGCAGTGAACTTTATGATTGGACCATCGGAGCTACTTAGATATGTTTCTTTACACTTGCACTTCATATATATATATATATATATATATATATATATATATATATATATATATATATATATATATATATATATATATATATATATATATATATATATATATATATATATATATATATATATATATATATATATATATATAAATATATATTTATATATATATATATATATATATATATATATATATATATATATGCATATATATATATATATATATATATATATATATATATATATATATATATATATATATATATATATATATACATATATATATATATATATATATATATATATATATATATATATATATATATATATATATATATATATATATATATATATATATATATATATATATATATATATATATATATATATATATATATATATATATATATTTATATATAAATATATATATATATATATATATATTCATATATGTGTGTACATATATTTATATATATATATATATATCTATATATATATATATATATATATATATATGTGTGTATATACATATATATATATATATATATATATATATATATATTTATGTACATATATATATATATATATATATATATATATATATATATATATATATATATATATATATATATATATATATATATATATATGTATATATATATATATACATATATATATATATATATATATATATATATATATATATATATATATATATATATATATATATATATATATATATATATATATATATATATATATATATATATATACATATAAATTAACATACTCATCTAAATTCAAAGGCAAATTTAGCCGTAGTTGCAAAAATATGATCTTCTCAATTATCTTCAGTTTTAAAGATTGGATTGGATTCGTTCGACTGAGTCTCTCTTGTTATCTTTTCGGTAACCTTGCTTCCATCATTTAAAGGGAAATGAATGAGAGGTAGAATAACTTGGCTGAAAATTGTCTTTAAAGATTTCTTCTTCACTTTCAGAAATTCTGGTATAATCATACATTCGATCATATCCTCTTCATTTGGCAGAAAAACACAATGATATCAATTTTCGTGGATAATTTTTAGTCTTGGTGTTCAAAAGTTGTATTTTCACGCCAGTGTGAGAATTTCAACAAGAAGTAACTATTCTTTTCATAATCTTAATATAGTTTTGGATGGACTCTCTTAACGATAAAAAAACCAGAACTTTGTGAATCAATTTTGATGACGAAATCATCGCCAGTAAAGTCCGTGGCAATATCAAAACCGGCCGACAGCGTCATAGTCCTAACGAAACATGATGTAAGTGTCATAGTTTTAACGAAACATGATGTAAGTTTTGGCATTTACGACTTGTAAGTTTATAAATCAGTTTTACTCACAAGATTTCCTTCAATACAAATGTGGTGGACGAAATCGGCAATTCATCATTTTCACATCTCAATTACAGTTTTCAAAATTATTCAAAATTTCCAAGTGTTTTCTTGGGTTAACCCCAAACTCTTTTGCAAACTTGAATTCAAACTACCTTCACGTCCTCCAATTTATCGAACAAATCAATGTTCATTAATGGCTCCGTCTATTAGATTTACAGGTCACCAACATGTAATTTCTCCCTCACTATGTTTCGTAAAAGTAAAAACAAGTAGATCTTTTACTCGAAAACGAAGCTTTACGTTTTAAAGGAAAAACACCAAAGATAATTAACTAATGATTAGTATCATTCTGCACAAGTTTGATATATGATTTAACCAACCACTACTGTTCCATACACCAACAATACCGAACAACATTTTGCGACCGTGTATGTGTGTCCTTCATCTGTAAAATTAATATTATCAATCAGAGAAAAGACAGGAAAGTGAAATGCGGTGTTTAAACTAAAAAGTAGACTGACTATTATGTTTTTAATTTTGTGTGGTGGTAGTAATAGCTTCCGTGCGAATTTTCATTGTGGTAGGAATTTACATGATGTATTTCTTTTCCTTCCCTTTTTCATCAGAAAAGAAACTGGCAAATTTTCTTTTTCATAAGAAAACAAACTGGCAAATTCCTTTTTTCATAAAAAAAGAAACTGGCAAATTTCCTTTTTCATAACAAAAGAAACTGGCAAATTTCTTATGCTTCTTTCCACAGGTAACAAAACTGTCTACTACCTTACCAGAACCTCACCCAACAAATAATTGGTGGACGAAAAATTGGCGTATAGCACCTGGTGTTGTTGTTGGTCTTGTGCTCTGTATCTTCCGAAAAAAACGGTGAAGTATATTCATTCGAATGTAACAACATTGAGTTATCTAATTTCACGAAAGTTGAGTAGGTTACCAATCGATTAGCCCCCTAATAAGAATCCCAATGATAAAAGTGTTCAGCAGGCAATTACACTGATATATAATTTTTGAATGTCTTAATACAACGGATATTCTACATTGAGAAATAAGACAACTGTCCATAAATCAGATTTGGCAAAGTTTGTGCATTCAATTACCAAATTATTTCGTACAAAAAAATTACACCAACCTTGCACATGTTGCAATAGAGTCAATTTTCGAACAATCTGCAAATAAATAAATGGAAGGTACAAATATTTAACGCATTACGGTATTTCTCATGTGGATTTCATAATTGTGTCAACATCATTTCTACGAAAGGATATTTTGTCTACAAGTTTTCAATAAAATTGAACAACATTAGTAGTAAATGTTCGTTGCTTGCTTCAAAAGACAACGCTGTCTTCCATTTACAGTCCCCCATACACTCAGAATGCCAGAATGGGGAGTGCGTAGTAATTGTTGCATTGTCAAATATTTTGACGCAATTTTGTAGGTTTTTTGTTATTGAAGTTACAGTTAAAGTTAAGTTCATCCGAGCGCTCATATTCTCATACAGACGGTGCTTATCCCGATTTTCATGGCAAAATTGAATGAGAGCAAATGACTCTTGCTGAACGGAATGCCAGTACATCGTAGGCCAACTCCACAGCAATGTTGATACTCATGTTACAGCTGAGCGGACTGAAACAAGTAGAGTAGTGTCTGGTTCAAAGACACAATGATCACGACAGGAATCGAACCTAGTTGACCATTCGTATAAGGGCATGACCTCAGAACCAATGCATCTTCATTACAAGGGCCCTGGCTTAGTCTTATGTCAGATATGTCAGATCGCACGAAGTCTAGTTCAAAGACACAATGCTCACGACAGGAATCGAACCTAGTTGACCATTCGTATTAGGGCATGACCTCAGAACCAATGCATCTTCATTACAAGGGCCCTGGCTTAGTCTTATGTCAGATATGTCAAATCGCACGAAAGAGGGCAATTATACAAACGTAACTGTGAAAAAACAACCCAGATATATTGTTCCATGTTAAAAAAAATTGTTTAGCTTGTCCTAATTGTTAATGAAAATGACAAATGTAGAAGTATTTTATGTAATAGGAACTCACACACGCACCTGCTTAACAATCGTTAATGCATCTTAATTGTAATTAGTGTTCTACTTCATTGATAGTGCTATGTTTTCAACATCTTTTCAGGTATAGTTAATCACAGTTACATTGCTAGCCCGTACCTTCCTCGCAGATCAAACAGTTACTTGAAAAATATGCTCAGATGGAATCTCAATAAAATTTGGAACATTATTTTGAGGACTAAAAGATTTATACCAATTCTAGTCTAAATTCCGAGTTTCTACACATATCTAATAGAATTGATCTTACATATTTTTGCACCAATCTGTTCCCTTTGTGATCCTCTTTTACCTACTGACTTTCGAAATCGTAAGATGACCATGCTTGACCATTGTAAATATCATTTGATTTATTAAACGGATTTAAACAGATGTTAAGAAGCCACCTTGTGCTGAATAAGTTAACAATAACAGGCGTAATAAACAGTAGATAGACATGGTCCTCTGAAAATATTTTGGATATAAATTTTACTCGAGTTTATTTTTTAGACCTGCCTAACTACGTACACTATATATTTCGCTCGTAAGCGTTAAGGTTATTTTGTCGTATATTGAAACTTGCCCAACAAACACAACTAAGGGAAAGTGGGACAAATTATTCTTGTGAAAATAACCAGACTTTTGTTTTTCTTTCTATTTTTTAAACTGTCAAACAAAATCACATCTTTATATACGAAGGTAAAATTCAATTACATATGTTTCATTCTAAAAAGGCTACCATTTATGAATGAATATTTATGAAAATGTTTTTCTTAAGTCTTCCCTCCTTCACTTTCCTGACGCAATGGGCTGTCACATGTCTAAAGTTCACAATTAAGATATATATTATTGGCAGATAATTTTCCGAAACTAACTTTTGCAAAATGTAATATTAGTATACAAACGAGTACACTCTAAAAAAAGAATGGTCAAATTTGACCACAATGTGGTCAAATTTTGACCAAGTGCCCAGTAAACTATGCACCGACCCATATGTGGTCAAATTTGACCATCCAAGCTTGGTCAAATCATTTGACCACGCCAACTTGGTCAAATTGACCAACTGGGTAGTAAATTATGCACCGACCCATATGTGGTCAAATTTGACCATCCAAGGTTGGTCAAATCATTTGACCAACACAACTTGGTCAATCTGTTGACCACATTTAGTGGTCAAATTGACTCTAAAATAGTGAATTTTACTTAATACTTGGTCAAATCTTATCAGAATAAAAACACCAACAACAAAGAAATTTCAGATTGAAGCTTACTTTATTTGTAACACTCTTTCTCAGAAATGAAACAGAGGATTGTATTATTAAACAACAGATAATCGATGTTATTAAAGAGATCAACAAACTATGCCAAAATAATATTCCTTTTAAGCTGAAACTCATAAAAATACACTGGCATTCCAAATTTGGAAATAAATACTAACTTTGGATACACAAAATTATTACAGAGTTATAAACAACCATGCTAAAACCATCAAGGTGACTTTTAAATACTTCTTACAAAACTTTTACTCAGAAACTGCATAGTAACTTAAATTGCCCATAAGGAAGAATGGCAAGTGTGAAATTATGCCAACTTGTTTACTCCTATATAAAAACTCTCTGGAAGACTTTTGGTTTAATACTAGCATTGCAACAGAGGATTAGCAAGTTTAAATTTGAAAATAACATCAAAATACATAAAGTAAATAGTTAAAGAAAAATTATATGCACAAGAAAAATATCAAATCAACAAAGTCCCTGAGATCTACTATGAAAGACAGAAAAATGGTGGAATAAGCACTGGAACAACACACTCTTTCACCGAGAATGAAAACGCAGAGATTCTTAAATTGTACTCAAAAGTTGGCGTCCAGGTGACAATGTGAAGATTGTAATTTTTCAATTAGATCAAGATGAATTTAGAAATTTTGTAAAGAAAAGGCAGGTATACCCTCCATAACAAGCGATCCATGAATTTTATAGGGCATTACTGAAAGCTTGCATTCAAACTTGTCGTATTTAATAACTTATACACATAACTTGAAATATTTGTTTAGGTATTATGGACAAAGAAAATAATACATTTTTTCATCTAATACTGAAAAGCACATGAAATGCTTAGTAAAACAAGATCTTGCAATCAGAATATCTACGCTACAGCTAATTAAGCTATGAGGACTTTAAACAAATGTAAATATTGCTGATATTTACACAGAAAGTCTTATTAAATGAGTTACTTCATTTCAAAGATATCACTAGTATGCTGAAAAGTGACTAATCAAGCTTTTTAAACACACTGCTGAAATCTTTTAAAGGTAATAACTCATATAGAGAAATATATGTCAACATGATTTTGACACCAATTTATTCCTTTGGAAGGTCCTTTACCATATATATGAAAGTGATATTTAAAACTCTTAATATAAACCAACATAAAATACCCGCTAAAATAAAAGAAGCAAAAAAATACCTAACACACCAGGGAGACAATAACTACATGTTCAATCCTTTTCAAGATAGGTACGAAGAGTCCGTACTGCAGGGAAGTTACTATTTTTCTCTTACCGTCCGTGAGTTGAAAAAGAAGTTCTGCACAAATTCCAACGTGTTGTGACATTGCTTAGAGTAGTGTAGGTCAAACAAGTAAAAAGCCTTAAAAAAAAGACATCAACGGCTTTAAGTAGTGAGGGCTGTTCTAAGGCAGGATCGTCAACAACCAAAAATACTTGACTTGCAGAGAAACGCGATCCTAGTATAAGAAAAAGGGTTGAATGCTTCTCTCCATCAAATTAAACCATTTCCAGATGTGTGGGATGTTGGTTCCAATCTGTAAATATAAGGAAAAATTAGTTACAATTTGAATTCAGAGTAAAATGCTAAAAGTGTAGAAATCTATGCTGACCAATACGTAAGTAACATTACGTAAAACTTCTTAAATACACAATAAAAACAATGCAAGTAACACACATTTCTGCCAAGATTTGAAAAACATTGTGCAGCTTTGGATTATGAATAATCATACACTTGCCAGATGGCAGAACATTCTGAAAAAAATATGATCCTCTTGAAGCATCAATTAAATTAAGAAAACCTAATTTTATTGTACAATCATTTGTATCTGTGAAACTAGAATGCTTGATGAAGACTGATCTATGCTCCTTTTAATCACAGAGGTGCAAGAGAATATGCTGTAGCTGTCCAATATTCCTTGATATTTAGAAAAGGTGAATCCCCTCTGAGTTTTTGTATATGCCAAAAACATAAAATGAAAATAATTGCAAATTAAATGTGTTTTTTTCCTATTCATATTTGTGACATGGTGACAAGACTAAGTGACATCCATATCTTATCGAGTAAATCCTGTTTAGACAGACAGTCCAATTTGCATTGAATCATACAATACTAGCCACCGGATATCTGAAAACTTTGAATGCCTTTTTTGTAAAAAAGAAAATCATGTCCTTCGTTGAATTAGGGAGAATGTTTTGCTCTTCATGTTTTTAATTACAAATATGTAAAGTAAGTTTCATCAAAATACCTTGGTCGTGCAGTAAGTGTATTGCGATCCATGGTTAGGTTATTTTCTTTAAAAATTTGTCTCAAAAAGACTAAAAATCATGAAATTTTGCACAACTTTTACCAAAAAAAAAAATGGATATTGATGGATAGGGGCAGACAAAATTCGACCGGAATTGGATACTAGAAGTTAGGCCTGGTACAGGTACTAGAACACAATTTGTAAAAGTAATATTTGTATTACCTGATGCTGATCACAAATTTGAGAAGAAAAAATCAAGAAATTGTTTTACCATACCATTTGGTTCACAGTTTATAAGACAAAGTGCCCATATTTTAGATTTATTTGACTTCGATTTTGAATGTACATTCCCCTTTTCTAAGACTGTGCTGACATGTAAAGTCAATGCTGACATCATGCTGACCTTAATATGTTACTGACAAAACTGGGAAGATTACCTTGCTGATATTTCTTTTCTTTTATCTTTGTTACTGTTAATTTTCTGGTACCCAGATAGGGGGTCCAGTTCACGGTTTCATTGTTTTTTTGCTATCTAACTCGGGCCTTATTCCAGGAACATTGCCATTTATGTAGACTGCTGACCTTCACACAGTGCATAAACAATCATTCCCATGGTGAGGTAAAAATAATTTTGTGAAAATATCACACTGGATACAAAACCTCAACCTGTATAATATATATGTATCTAACCTGGTAAGCTTTTCTTGGCAACTGGCTGCTTCTGAGACTTAACGGCCCTGGCTTTTCCCTGTTCTCTTCCGTACATTTCTCAACCGCTGTTCGAGATAACCAGAAGAAGAATGGCTTCCTCTGCCTCTGGAAAACCATGCTTCCTGTTAAAATAAGAACATTCTCAAAAATGTAGGCCAGATAATTTTAGTTTTGATTTTACAAGAATGACAAAGTCTACATGGTAAGCTACTGTACATTAAAGGATTAAAATGTAAAAACACACTACAGTTCAACACCTACCTGTAATGCAGTGTTAACATTAAGGTGCGGGATTCCGCACATAGTGTCAAATTCCCGCAAACAAAAAAAATTACGAAGGAAATTCCTGCCAGAAAACAATTCCAAGAAAATGCTAAAAAATACCCCCCCTCTCCCTCCCCCAAGGTCAAATGTGCAATTTTCTAGCCTTTTTGGTGTTATCCTTAGGTCTCTTATTGTATTCTGTTATTTCTCTAAATAGACAAGCCCCTTCCCCCCTCCCCTCCCATGAAATTAGATTCATGCAACTTCTGTGAGTAAATTCCACAAAAGCAATAAATCAGTACACAAACAATCATTTCTTCATTAACAAAAACTTGATTGCATTTTTTCGACTTTTATTCTGTAGGAAAGCTATTTCATAAATTATTGAAAAAAATTATCATTACAGATTTCAATTGAAGACAACATATTATATACAAGGTTTTCTCCAAATCTATACCACTGTTTTTTTAATCTATAAAAACATCCCTCCCAGACATTATTAGTGAGAGTATTTGGAATTGATTAAGGTGACACTGTAAATTGTATGCATATTTCTATTTCTAAATTCTACTGTAAAAAATAATAACACAAAAAGAAAAAGAAATGTATAATTTAAGCCTTGAAATCCATCATACAGTAGATGCCATTAGTAATGTGTACTGTTTTGAAATGCTTTGCAAAATTGTCCAATTCTTTTTCTGCACAGTGTAATTCTGTTAAATGTCCACTGTTTTTAAAATGCTATACACAATTCCCATTCCCTTTGCTGCACACACAGCACAATTATATACAAAGAACAAATGAAGTAAACAGGATATAAACTACCAAGACTTCCACGACACCTAGCAACATACATAACAACAAGGCAAGGAAACAAAGACACTGTTGTGGGTTGCATGATTTGCATATTCAGTGAGGTACGATGTTAGCCTATGACCAATTTGATTTGCATATTTTCTGCATTTGTTTTTATCTCAGACATGCCTAAATTATGACTAAAGATGTACAAAAAGTGGTTAAAACGAGAAGCCTAGGCCTATTTCATGAATAGCTTTAGATTTTGTTTACATTGGGTCAGTCGTAATTAATTCATTTTGAACCTAACTAGACCGAATATCAATATAACTATGATTCGAAATTTGAACCAAATTCCTAACGTTATTCTTAAATCCAGGATAGCTTAAACTTGGTCAAATTGACCCAAATCAAAAGCATAATACGAAAAAATAGCGCAGCAATGCTAATTAAACTACGCGAAACTATCAAATGTGCCTGCATTTGTCAGTATACTTCCAGAGAAGTTTTTCAAAGGCAAAGTCACACTCAAGGAGTCTTAACGTATCTTAACGTACTATACCGCACTGGCGCTACCTCGCAAAATAACATTAGACTAGCAGTGTGTATAAGTAACGACGAAACTGCTCAAAAATTCAACGAACAAAATCCACTCACCGGGAAACGTTTCTTTCAACGCATTTAAGTTCCATTCCTCAAGTTTTCTTGCAGCAAAATCCACCATATCTGCAATAAATATGTGTTACTTAAGGTTGAAATTCACGCGAGTTTCCATCAAGTCTCCAAGATGGCGATGGTCAGCGGTACTGGTTTTGTGATATTACGTAAGTGCCTGTGGTTAAGCCAATGAAAACACGTATATTTTCTGACCACGTACTGTGGTCAGCGTCATCTCCTTGGTATGACCACAGGACGTGAGATATTTGACTACACTGTGGTCAGATCGCGGGAAATTTGAGCGGACCAAGCACAATGGTCAGATATCTGACCAACCTTTTTTTAGAGTGTAGGTATTTCCTATCTCCACGTTCCTCGAGACAGTGATCTTCACTGGCGCGTCGGGCGTCACATGTCAAGTTACAATTAAGAAATATACTATTGGCAGATAATTTGGCAAATTAAATCAAAAAATTAGAATAAGATGAAAGACATCGCACTGTGTCAGATTTTAACTCACCTAAGATCAATTTGAGTCCGGTCGTTGACTAAATGGTTGGCTAAAATGTTTTGAATTGCGTGACATAACGAAATGTGCCTTAATAATTTCACCAAAACTGTAACTTTCGGTGCACTCAGTGGTGCCTCAAGTCTCTTTTATTTCAATCAGACTAAAAAGAAATGGAACACTTTGCGTCATCTACCTTTTCTTTAGAATTCGGAAATCATATACAACAAACACTGTAATCTAGAGTTTCATTAACCCATAGGTTAAGGTGTGAAACGATGCCATAATTGGACGGAATCGTAATTTGTGCATGAAACCAGGTTTTAGCTCACAACAGCTAAATGAGAACTCCTTACAAGATGCAAGAGTATGGAGGCTGGCATAAGAAAGACGAAAATTTTAGTATTGTGCATCGACTGCTATTAAATATATCGTTCATCATATGGTAATATTGGATTCGGTGTATTTCACTTAAATTAAGTTAATGCAGTTATACATATTCTCGAATCTGATTTATTTATTAATTTGGTACACTAGTTGTATTTATAACTAAGCTTTGCTATCATTCTTTTCTTGTCTGAAAAATATATATTCAACTCTATTAGTTAAATTTATCTAGGGTTTGGATACATTGATTTCTACATATGTAGTATTAAAATGTTGACTTTATAACAGCATGGAATGGTTTTCGTGGTGATCTTTGAATGGCATATTCTTGGCATGAGATGTATTGACCATGAATTGTTTATTTTAGTAACATATCCGTGTAATAACAATTAACATATCACCATTCTTCGACGAAATTTCATCACCAGTCAGATTCAAGCGTTCCTTTGTTTGGAAGTTACGCAACAAGCATTTTAAGGTAATTCAAAACTCCTGCGGGTTATAAATATATGCCAAATATCAGACATGGGCTACATTCAACGGGTCAATACTGATGAGTGTACACTATCACTAATCATGCACCTCTAATCTGTTGAGATCTTTAGATGTAAAATTGTAATCCTAATTACAATAGTACAAGATCTGACAATGTGTACAATAATAACACAAATTCGAATTTCCTTTTAATGAATTAGGCTGTTTTTTTTTTTTTTAAAGGGTTTTCATTATTCTAGTAATATATCGAAGCAACACTTTAAATTGCTCTCGATTTTGTATTCTTTTTCATTGCTTATTAGAGATTTTCATTTGCACACCAAATCGTAGCAAAAATAATTGCACACAATGTTCATTAATATTTTCTAAATTGATATGATATTTTATCCTCCACCAATAAAGATTTATTACTGCCTAGTTTGCTAATGATTGAAATTTTAAGCTACTCAATCCAATAATTTAAAGATCACTCATAGCAGTAAACCATACGCCGACAAAATTTTACTTCTTTATCCAACTTTATCAATTACTAACAAGCATCTATCCATTTGTCACTTTCTTGCTAATTTGACGCTTTCAGAATGATCGTTGTTAATAAACTAAAAAAATCATCAGCTACCGTTTTGAAGGTGACATATCCATTCACTCGTGAAACTAAAAACTTAACTTTGGTTTTAATACTCAGCTTCGTATTGTTAATTACGAGCGGATGACTAAAAAGCTTTCAAAATCCCTTATAAATGAAAATCCGTTATTTTACTCTTTCATTACAATTGTCAGATTTGTTCGTATGCTGATGATTGACGATTATACACGTATGTTATTGTAAAAGTTCATAATAAACTTTTGTCACAACGAAGCGATTCATTTCAATTATCTATTGATATAATCCTATTGTTTGAATAAAATGTTATTTAAGCGTAGATGAATCTCTAATGGGTGTAATTGAACATGGAGAGTATTTTCTGAGGGAAATTTTTAGTGCAGTTAAGCATCATTTCAATGGATATGCAATTACGATAAAAGCAATTTAAAGTGATTATCGATCACACTGCTATTAAAAACAGAATTAAGGGATTAGTTCAGTGGTCAAGCATGTTTTCTTATATAAAAAGAGGAATTCAGAAGAAACAAAATTGTGAAGAAATCATTGCAAAATCTTATTCCGTTAAGGAGATAAGTTTAAAGTTTGGTATCATTTCTGTAGAAACAGCTGAAATCAGACTAGTTATGATGTCACAGCCTCAGATTCCTCAAAATCTGTATGTATTTTGAAGAAAGTTTCTTTAATGTTTTCACTATTTAAATTACTTTTCCTCAAACTTTCTTCAGGTGGTATATTATAAATACCCTTCAGTTGTACTACTATTTTAATACATCGCATGGTTTTTAAGCCACAAAATCGCAGCAAAAAATATGATAGAATACAAAAATGCTTTGAGAAATCTGAGTCTGTGACATCACAACCAGTCTGCTTTCAGTCTTTTCTACACAAATGATACCACACTTTAAACTCAAATATCTCCTTAACAGAATAAGATTTTTGAATAATTTCTTCACCATTTTGCTTCTATTAAGGTTCTCTTTTATGTAAGATAAACTTAGTCGACCACTGAACTAATCCTTTGGATAAAGGATCTTATTAGGGGTGTCGGAAGGAACTCGGGCAAGCGAGCAGAAAATCAAGTAAGTGCACTTTTTTGACAGTATATTTGGAGGGACTTTTTATTCTAAAAAAATGGCCGTTTTGTCACTTTTCTAAAAAGTGTGGACACGTGCCCCTGACCTCGGCTCCTACACATATGGTTTGCGCATTGTGGCGGGATTTTTTGGCTCTTGCACTGTTCCTACTTTTTTCCAAATCTATACATTTTGTGTGGTGATTTTGTGCATCTTAGCGTGTTTTTCACCACCCACCCCGCCCGCCTATAGATTTAAGATTAGGGAGCGAGGACCAATGTTGACAATTGCCCATTGGGCGAATTGGCTTAAAGGCCCAGGCTTTGCAACTATTGGGGACGTGCCTCCTCTCATCATGCAGGGCCCTCAGTTTAAGGTTCCCTGGTATATGAGTATGCTTTTAATGTGTCAAATAAATACCAAAGGTATGTTACATTTTGTATGTACTATGTAGGATTTGTAAGTGAGTGGATTTCTATTTGTTTCCAAGCTTTCGAACTACCTAGAATAATTGCATGTAACTTTCAAAAGGACATCTCGTGTCCCGGTTTATGCTAAACTTTTTAAAGGGCAAGTCCTGCCCCTGTCCGCCTTAACTTTCAAAAGAAAACCTTCTACACCCTTCGTCCCCTTACTGTAGGCAAGGGGGGAAGTCACCCCCGTGGTTCCGACACCGCTGGTAGTATCAGCATGCGCTTAAATCTCTGCAAATTGTCTGGGTTTTATAAAGATATTAACGATGTTCAGGACCCCCACCCCACCACCATACCGCAGTATTATTTACTGTGGATTTTAGGAAACGTTATCTTGCGCTAGATGCTCTAGAAATTATCGTACCCAGAAGAAACTGATGAATGAATAATGCAATGAAAAGTTATGAATGTACGCTTTTTATTGTATATTTAGATAATATTTTGTTTAGGCTCCATTATTTGTTCGCTCATCCTATAAACCACAATTATACGCAAGCAAATACTATCAGTCATACGCGGATTAATATTTTGACTTTATGATATGTATAATTTAAAACAATTTCATTGATCTGCAAATTTCATCAAAAAGCTCGTTTTTTTTAGTTGTGGCCCTCATAAATTTATTTGAGCCTCGGCTCTAAGCCTAAGATACAAGTTTTACTACAAAATTGCTTTTGGAAAATAAAAAAAAATGAGTCCCGATTGATACAAATGATTACAAATGTTTTAATGGTTATATGTTCGCTCTGCTATTGAAATTGTATTAGGTGTTATACATGATACTACAGATTGAATTGCAGCACATTTTACTATTGCCATATTGGTAGGCAAATCCCTAATACCATTGCTAAACGTGTTACTTCATTGATTAAATTCGCCTTGTTTCGACAATGACTAATGGGGGGCATTTTATACGTCGATTGCCCTGGATAGTACTTAGGTTATAATATATTCCACGCGGACTGGTTCACTTTATCTTAGGAAGGATTTTTGTATTTGCATTTGCAATAAGACGCGGTAATTGCGTTCGAACGCACGATTATTTCTTGTTCGACTTTTATTAAGTAAACTATTAACTTCAACGGAAGTAATACGTAGGACGCACGATGATGTGCTCATACGTCCACGGTGCGTTCACATACATATATCTATATGCACAATTTCCATTGTTCTCGCACGATGTAAAATGTTCGTATTTCTAAACGACGCGCGATAATACTATGCAAATCAAGAGCGTATTGTGCTGTGCATTCGTCGTGCAACTTGAATTTACACGTCCTTGTGCGCATGAACAAACTGGAACTGCGAAAGGTGCATTGCCCTTGAAAAAGCGTTGTTTATTACAACAGCTGCAGCCCGCGTAAATAACTTAGAATATGTTTTGAGATTCTTTGTGATTGGTTATTTAATTAGAAAGGTTAAAATTGTTATGATGCGTACCAAGAAATTACAGTATTAAATGAATATTCATTTACTTGTTAGCAATTACTGTTTAAAAAATGTACCAATGATTTGCTCATTCTTTTGTTTTTACGGTAATGGTTAACTGGTTAATGCTGTTTCAAATAATAACGTATTTTTCTATTCAATTCAGTATTACAAATTCAATTTATATGTGTCAATGATATTTTGATTTGATGTTTAATTTGCTATTTGATTTTTGCTCACCCATTTTGTGTGAATGGAATGTTCCATTGATATGAGTTATTCAATAGATTTATTTTATCGATGGATTTCTTGTTTGAAAATTTTCAACATAAAGGTTGTTTTAATTCAAAAATCGATATCTAAAATTTGTTAATTGACATTTTAAAAAAACTAGCATTATTGGCATCGTGTTTATATTCTCCTTTAATGCCCTGGTAAAATAACTTTGTCCTCATAATGGCCCTCCTACAGTTGGGCCAAAGTCATTTAACCTGCGCATTATAGATGAATATAAACACGATGCCA
>JAIGNY010001849.1:1315000-1330000 GCA_020152595.1 Chiridota heheva
ACAAGTCAACATACAAACATGTCAACATACATACACACAATTCAACATACATACACACAAGTCAACATACAAGCAACTACAATCACACCAGAAATACTACGTTAGAGAGGCAGATGCATTTGCCAAATTTTAACGACAATAACGAATTACATACTACAAGCAAAATGTTACGCTAATGGTAACTAGAACTAAGGGCGGAACCAGGTTACAATTTAGGGGGTCAAGCCAAACCACAGACTGACAGATGATGTCTGATAACGTGTTTTATATACAATGTAAGTTGGGCAACTGGTGCATTGGGGAGGGACAGAGGAGTAGGAATCAGGGGAAAACTGACACTCGGAGGAGCTCATCTTTCCAATTGCAGAAAGGTCAAATTATTAACATGATATTGAAATTGACAATTGATAAAATCATTGGCAAATTTTGATAATATTGAAGAAATTTAAATTTCCTAAAAATTGAGAGAAAAAAATTCCTGAAAGAAAATTAAATGTTCCTCAAATTGGACGAATTTCCGAAAATCGAAGATAATTGCCCAAAAATGAAGACAATTTCCCGAGAATAAAGGAAATTTTTCTGAAAAGTGAAAGAGACTAGCAAATATCATTGGAGAAATTTTGGTAAAATTGATGAAAAAACTGGAAAGAAGAGAAAATTTCCCAAAAAGTGAAGAAATTTCCCGAAAGTTGAAAAAAACTGCCCAAAAATGAAGACAATTTTTTTTTAAATAAAGAAAATCTCCCGAGAAATTAATGAGAGTAGCAACTTTTTGTCAATATGAAGAATTTAATACTTTTACTTTTATCCCGCGTTCTTATAATATTAAGATGTTTTATAAGCCGTAACTTAAGAATAATCTCATGATAGAAAATTTTCATCAGAAAAATCTCCGGGGGCCATCAACCTCCGCCCCCTTCACCCCACCACCACCCCCACCACAACCCTCCCATCCTCTCTAAATCCGAACATTATGAAGTAACTTCCTAACGCGGCAGAGGCTAGGTATTAACTGCGAATAGTCGAGTGTGACTAATGGTAGTCTTTAATAGCATTGCATAGCAAGGTTTAACGTCCCGAAAGCATCCAGTGCTGGACATTATGGGGGACAATTTCCTTTGAGTGAACAAAGTCCCCAGTTACACCCGGCACTAGTGATTACGACACGGATTACCTCACGCGCAGTAATGTATTTCGGTAAATGAGCAATCTGAATTAAAGAAAAAATAAATTAAATTTAGAAATCGGAGAACTGAGTATAGTTTGCAATAACATCAGCATTTATGATAATGACTTGATTCCTTTTGCTCATCTGAAAAATTTCATAGTTACTTTCAATCGCAATGTTTAAATACAAAACAAGATCTTTAAATGTATAAAGTTTTTGAAAAAAACCTATCTCTATCCTTCGGATGGACTCGAGAGTTACATGCCCTTCCAAGCGTTGCTATTTAGATCCAATACAATAGATCCAAAGTTTCATGATTATGAGAATGGAACTCACAATGAAAGCTCTTTTCTTCAAAATCTTAAATATTTACACTTCAACTATTGGAAAGGTAATGACAAAATATCTCCTGACGTTTTTCGGTCATTTCAATTTCTACTTTTCCGATATTTTGAATTCAGAAATAAAAATCTAGATCGCTTACAAAACTTACCATGCATATTGAACTCGTCTGAAATTAGAATGAAGAAATGACGATAGTTCCAAAAGATTTCTTGAGATTAACCGAATAGAGAAGCATTTCCTTATTAAATCCATGTGCATTCAGCAGTCCGGTTCGCACGCCTGATCGCGAGAACATATTCGTTCTCCCGATAAGAGGATCCTTTACAGAAGTATCCAACAATGCATCTATCCAAATTCAAAGTTTGTATAGGAATAACAAAAGAATCAGACACATTTCGAGCGCGGCGGACTCAATCACTGCAAAGAGTTCATTTTTTTCTCTACGAATTAAGATAATGGCATATGAATTATCTTTTCACCGTGCGCTTTTAAAATTCACCGTGCGGTTTTCGAGAAATTTGGAGAAAAATGATGAATTCTTATTATGTCTTACCGTTAGGCAGTCGCGCTTTAACAAGATTTTCTGAAATTATGAGAAATAACTTAGGATTTTTTATAATCATTTAGCAATAACTGTGTGATAGCAAGGAAGTTGTTTTACTTTCGCGAAATTGAACATTAACAAAGCAAACTTTGTTACAAACCTTCAATGATAAGCGTCTATGACTGATAAGCGTCTATCACTAAAGCTTCGGACTTTTGTTTGAGTAGTGAGTTGGTGACATAGGTCAATTCTGGGTGTGGCATAGTATGTAAATAAGGTCAAGTTAGGTCAAATAGGGTCAAAGTTCATGTTTTAGGACGTGTTTTGAGAATTTTTTGCATGTTTTTGCTCATAATTAGAGGATGCTGTTGTAGTTTACGCTCATATAATCTATAAGCAGGCTGTGACGTCATTGATGACGTAGGTGATTTTTGAGAGTTTTGCGTTTTTCGGACTCTATTTTTGAGAGATGTTTTTTTTATACATAGTCTATTTTTGGGTGTGTTTTAGAGCATTTAGAGGGCGCTGTCGTGAGTATTTTTTAACTGAGGGCGCATACACGTATGGAGGCGCTGTTTTCGATGACTTATGGTTGAACTTTTTTCGGATTTTTTTTAAAACTTTTCTGATTTCAGTCTTTTTTCTTAGAATATATTACAAAGATACAGAAAAACTCATATACTGAGACGCATGGCGTATATTGAATCGTGAAAACTGCCGAAATCACAATCAAAATTATTGTTGAGGTTTTTTTAAACTCTAGAAAGCAATCTATTAAACTTGTGCATAATAACAACTAACGGAAAATGTTCTGGAAGAAAAGGTCTGTCAAGAAAGAAGTGTCAGAAAAAAACACACTTGAAATAGAAAGTTGGCAGTGTCGTAAGATTAGTATGCGATAAATCTAGTACCATCTCAGAGAGGTGTGACAAAAAATAAAGATTAATGAAAGGCCGGTGTGATAGAAAATTTGCCCCCCGTATATTTGGGCTCTCCAGTCCTTATTCCCTAAGGAGTGTCTTGTGAATTTGGTCCCCCTCTGGATTGATTTAACTAGTTATTTTACTGGTGTGTCTGTACGTTTCCTTCAAATAATTTTGTCTACTGGAAGTGATAAGCTAAAACCGAGGTTAGTAATATTTATGTACGGAATACAGCGCCGTTGTACTCGTAAAATGTACCCACGAACAGAAAATGGCTTCTAGTAAAGACTTCAGTGAAAAAAAATATAATATTTTCTTCGATCTGGGCAGAATTGGGATACACTAAAGAAAAAAAACTTGCTTTACGCAAAACGACAGTGCGATTTACTGTGAAGGGAGAAGAAGGGCTTTTTCTTGCAAAAGGGGGACAAGTTGCTGTTTCTCGTTTGTTGAGGAAAAAAGAAAATGCTTAACATTGCTTCATCGCGGTGTTGGAGGTAGGCCTATCTCATGGGTTAATCAAGGCATGAACTGTAAATCGTAATGATCATTTATATTCTAACGTTAGTGTAAATCCTTTAGGCCCAGGTCCTAGTCGAAACTCCCAACAGTATAGTCATTAGTGTTCATGAAAGAAATAGATTTAAGGCCTATGCATACATTAGACCTAGGGCATTAAGCACTTCCTAGGAAAGAAGGACCGGGGTTCAACATTACCTAGCGGAATGTTGTTACTATGAGGGGAAGCAAATTAACTGGATGGCTGATGGCAGATTTCCTAGGAAATAAGGACCGGGAAAAAGTTTGGGGAGGAGGGAGGGGGATTTACTTTTGGGACAAAAAGGACAAAAAGGAGAAATTAAAGAAATGCCTCAAAACGGTGATTACAGATAGCGATCATTGAGATTGAAACTTTCAAGGCTGATCAGATCATCAAAAATTATGTTTTGGCCAAGAAGAATACTCAGAATTTTTACTTGATAACTCCGATTGTTTTTGAAACTCCAGTAGCGCAAAAATACATCCCTCTCATACAACAAGCTCAAAATACAATGTATAATAATGCGAGTACATATATTTTTAGTCTTGTACCACCAGAAGTTACCACCAAAACACCCTCCTTTCAAGATGGATAATTCAGTTCTGCAACCATTTCAAGTTCATCCACCACCGCAGCCAGCAGCAGTAGTTTCAAGAGACACTCCCCTACAGCAGCCCCAGCAGGAACCCCGGCAGGCTAACGGGCTGCAAAGTATGAGTAAAGAGACCATACAAGTTAAACTCAGCGAAGCAGATGCTAATGCCCTTTAATTTAACGGGATAAATTGTTTGTATCTTGACAACGGCGAACCTGCTCGCGTTCACTTTCGGAAATCGGTATATGGTAAAAATGGTGCCATGGGGAGCAAAGAGATGGGTAAAGGACTGGCGTTGTTATTCGATGATTACACGAAACTATGTGGGGAACCTGACAAAAGATCGAAAAATGCCTGCAGCGTCTGAATAATATGAAAACTAGGTTTAACATGCAAGTCGACACGAAGGACTTGTGGACTTTTCGATTGACATATCGTATCATGCTAAAACTGTGCTTTTGTAATTACAATCTCAAAGTCGATCTTAGGATCATTGATTATAATTGCAGCAGCAAAATTGTATATTCTGCTTCCGGTGTCCAGCTGGAACCCGCCACATTCTTAGCCATGACGAGTTAAGAGGTCAGCGGATGGATTGAAGCACATCATCTGATTTCTACGACATGCGCAGATGACATATCCACTATTAGACCATGCCATGGGCCATAGACTCAAAAGTGCTTTAGTTTTTGAGTTCCTTAGTACCCGCCAAAAGTACTTACAACCTTTGTAAACATTTAGTGAATATCATTATAAAACAATATTCACATGTTCCCAAGTCTGAAAGTTGCACACTTATGAGCAAATGGGGGAAAAAGATTTTAAAAATTGATGCTATGTCATTATTTCCCATAGCAACTTGCATTTAAAAGCATTTAAAAAGTAACTTATTGCAATAAAGGGCAAGAAATATATTGCATAGTGGTTTATAGAACACTACAACAACATTCAAGAGCAAAATGTTTGCAAATATTCAAAATATATGCTAAAATCTTGGAAATGGTGATTTTGGTTGCTATGGAATTATACCACTTAGCAACGGCTCTCTTAAATTTGTTAACCCTAATAGTTTTGGTAAAAAACTTTATGAACATTCCCCAAGTAACCTTAGTATGATCTTGCTTCCATAGGGGACCAAAGGAAAGGTCCCTTCATTTGGAAGGGCCTGGCTCTTGCCCTATAGAGGACGCATAACCCAGCCCTTGTCCTGTAGAAGACCCCTAAAACAAAAAGATCTAATTTTTGAATGTTGCTATCTCTAATTTGAACATCAAGTGGGGATGGTTTGCACTTTAGAATCAACACTGCACTAAGATATTAAATTTAAATGGTAGGGCCGCACATACCATCAACTCTGAGCCAATATCACTGCAGTGTATTTAGAGTGCAAGTTGTCCTATAGACTCACACTCTAAGAAAAGTACATTGCATAACCTTTTTGACTCAATAAACACAAACAAGATAATACAGCAAAAGTCTGTTGAATTCTTAACGAGAAGAAGACTTTATTTAATGTTCCTGCAGATGACAAGACTGAAACTTACACCGTATGAGTGTGAGATGGATTTACAATATATGCAAGATCGAACAAAATCCTTTAAAAACAAAAGATGTTTATGGTCAATCATGGCGGACGAAAGATGTTTATAGTCAATCATGGCGGACTAAAGATGTTTATGGTCAATCATGGCGGACTAAAACACAAAACTAAAATCGCAATTCACAAAAGTAGTTCACTATTTCCAGAATATAAACTGCCAACTGAATAAAATAATTTACTCTTTCCAAGAAACTTAGTGTTTTTAGTCAATCATAACAGAAAATATCAAATAATAAATTATGTTCAATATACATCAAATAATCACTGAAGTTATCACCTGACAGATTAATTGCGCTTGTAACAACAAATTGCAAGGTTTTCAGTTTTCATAATAGAAAACAAGGATTTCAAAATAAGGACCAAGATAACTTTGCATCCAGTTATTGTTTGGCATGCAGAATTACTTACTTTCAGTTGTATATAAATTGAAAAATACAAATTTCATGAAATAACACACAATAATATAAACAAAAATATCAGTTATCAATTGACCAGAGGAATTCGCTTTCCAAATAATAATAATCATGTTTTCTATATACATGTACCCACTACTGGAAGGCCAAATGACTCATTAAAAAAAAACTGCAAGGTCTCTCAGCTCATCAAATTAAAAAAAGTTCAGTGCCAAGGACTATTATATCCATTATACATGCAAAATAAACTGATCAAATGAGAGGCCGAATGCAGTCACTCCAGCACACTGCAAGATTTCTCTATTCATCATAATGAAAATGAGAAATTTCAAGGAATAACATATTGTCAATATACATACAGCAATTGAATTTAAATTGACAGGCAGAATGTGCCTGTTCACAATATATTAAGAATAAGTTATGAAATTCCAAACAGGTGTCAGATTGTTGCAATTTCAAATAATGTTTACCACATTCAGTAATCAATATATCATCTGGAAGGCTAAAACGCACTCATTACAGTAAACTGCAAGATTTCCAAGTTTATCATAACACAAAATTGAATACAAGTCTTGTTCCAAACAAGTGCCAGGTTGTTTTCATATAATCATACAAATGTTTAACATCCAGTAATCATGTCATCTGCTGGAAGGCTGAATGCACTCCTTCCAGCAAACTGTAAGATTTCTTTGTCCATCATAGTCAAAATTGAATGTACTTGTTCTAAAAAAGTACAAGGTTTCTACGGTTTGAATAACAGAAAAAACATTTTCAAATAACAATATTAATAATGTTCAACATTCAATAATCAGGTTATCAAGTGGAGAGAAAAAAAGTTCCAAACAGTGCAAGCTTTCGTTCTGCTATAAACTTTATCTGCAGTGTACTTTTCTTTTTTGTATTTAATACAATGCACGGGTAGCAAATTAGGTCCTCAAAATGACAGGTTTATAGGTCCAGATGTTGAACGTAAAGTGTTTATTTTTTTACTTAATACTTCATCTCCACCTGGCATGTCATTTTCGTTTGATGCCACACTGGTGTTGGCATCTCATCTGAAAAACAAACCAATGAATTTGAAAAAGATATATGAGAGAGTAACAAAAAATGATTAAAATATTTAAATACTGAAACTGACTCAAAATATAAATCTTTAATGTTTTTGAGAAATTTCAAATCCTTCACCAAAACAAGCATAGAAAAAACTTTTTGTTTGCCTTTAGTTAAATTCTGCGCGGACAATTTCTTATATGGTACTATCCTTGTTCTACAAATGTCGGGAATAGAGGGTGTGGTTTCAGAATTGTGAGATTAGGTGATTGTGTTATCTGCAGGTGCTTCGGTTCTTTAATGTAGATCCAGGGTTTCGTTTGGTTTAAGACGATGGCCGCCTAAAAACAATTCTTTTTGCCCTTCCATTGCTTATATTTAGAAATCTGGTTAATTCCTAAGTAGTGAGTACAAGGATGTCATTATCTTTGCGGATTCTCCTTAATCTTGTCCGCAAACAACGCATTGATATCCAGGTGTATAACCCGTAAAGGGTTACAGTCAAAATACTTTCTCTTCTGCAATGCAATTAAAGCGATCACACGTGTAGAAATTAGGCAGTGCTTGTATCCATTTTTTGAGGTAAATATTCATCAATTCGTTGTTTCTTAGGTAAAATGTGTCTGGGTAAGAATGGTATTACATGCCATTGTGAGGATTTCTCACAGAATTGGTATTTTGGGAGGAAAATCTTGTGAATAAGATTCAGCTAATTTGCTGTGCATATTGCATTGTGTAGGCCTATCTCGGATTTCGTTAACGGAAACTGGGAATTGTTTGGGTATGTATTTTGTTGACTTCTCGTAGTCAACGGGGAGGAGGAAATGTTCTGTCCATATTATTGGTTAGTTTTGGGGCCTTCTTCTGGGTCATTTTATCCCTTTTGTTGCAATTTCCGTTAAGAGAATTATATGATGGCGCACTCTCATATTAATTGTGGGACCACTGATCTATGACAGATCACCACTGAACTATGATATGAGATCACTGATCTGTGATATGGGGTTAGAACTGCTATTGATCTGTGGTTGAGATCAGTACTTTCGTCAAGATGGCGATCCTAGATGGCGCCGCTCATATCGTTAGTTATCATAACATAATCCTATGTTTTTGAAGTGTGGATTCTGATTGGGTATTACCCCTAACATTGAATTATTATATTATGTGGTTCATGATTTATATATGAAAGTTTTAGGCTCTCAAGCCTTATTTTTCATTGTACTTTGACTATTTTTAGACTTGTAATCAGTACATCAGCTATGTGAGGAATACTTAATTGTTGATATTCTTTCTCTTTCAGACTCTGTAAGCCACCGGGAGTGTTTTATTTGTGTTTTATGTGTGTAAAGTTTGTGATGATATTTCTCAGAATACAGAGTTTGTTGAACTTGAACGTGAACCTTAAAAGACGTTGTGTCTTTATTATAACTCTAAGCTACTTATAAAATAGTAATCCACGACACAAATTACATTAGATTTTTTCATATGGGATGAAACATGAAAAAATTCAGGGCTGTTATTGCCCCTGTTTGCCTTGGTTTATTTTATATAATTATAAAGCAAATAATGAAAACGATTTGGGAAGGAATTTTTCTATTTAGAGAAATTCTTTGTCAAAACAATTGTATGTGCTGTGACTACTGCATTATTGGAATATTAAAGAATAATAAAGAATACATGTTTTATAACATATATAGTACAGTACATATCACACAATTAAAATTAACAAACAAGAAGCAAATACATTTTAGTTGTGTGATATGTACTGGGAAAAATTGTTTGCCCTTGAGGTTTAACAGTACTGCAATAATTCCAGCTTCGATTTAACTTGAAGCTGTAAAAAGTTTTAAAATGTATGGTCTTAACTAGTGCGGTGTGACGGTGGACTCGACAAACAATTTTGTATGTAATGGGCCTACACATTTTTACACTGGCAACCATTTGAAACAAACTCATAGTAAATTAAAATAGGAAAAATTGACGGCAACCATAATAAATAAAAACAGTATTCTTTTCAACTATAAATAAAGATTTGCTGTGAATTTCTAGCAAGCAGGTACACAATTTTGCTCAGTACAAGATACAAAATTTAATTCCACTGAGGTAATTGAAAAAAACAACTATAATTCAATTTAGATTGGTAAATGGCAATGGCAAAGTTAATTAAACTACAGAACGATTGCAGTTATAAAGAAAATAAAAATGAATAATTCAGGGGCAGTTTATATTCCCTTTAGAATTCACAAGAAAAATAGGCTTAAATGCAGAATCCAACACATTGTTCAAAGAATCCGCTGTGCCTGAACAGTCTCAGTCACAAGATAATAATCTTCATGTTACATGGTTTGTTCGCACTATGACTACGACTGCGGAGAAGTAGGACTCCATCACTATACGATTATAACTACGCTTGCATAGAAAGGACAAGTTCCAACTCCATCACTATACGACTATAACTACATCTGCATATAAAAAGACAAGTTCCTACTCCATCACTATACGACTATAACTACATCTGCATAGAAAAAGACAAGTTCCTACTCCATCACTATACGACTATAACTACGCCTGCATAGAAAAAGACAAGTTCCTACTTCATCACTATACGACTAAAACTACACCTGCATAGAAAGGACAAGTTCCTACTCCATCACTATACGACTATAACTACACCTGTATAGAAAGGACAAGTTCCTACTCCATCACTATACGACTATAACTACACCTGCATAGAAGGGCTAGTTATAACTCCATCACTACGACTACAACAGAGAAAGGACAAATTCCTACTCGCGACCCCTTTTATGAAATATAGCACTTATAAAAAGAAAAGGACATTTGTCCCCTCAAAATGAACTACAACTCCGAGATAATGGAAGGGGTATACCTACAGAAAGTGCGTTGGATTCTGCAGTTTGAAAAATAAAACAAAAACCAGTTATAATAACTATTTAATTCACTATGATTTCAATTTGTTTGTAAGTTTGTAATTATCAGTACAGGTTTTGCGGTCTCAGAGCACTTGCCTGCCAATTGGCTCAAAATTCTTGGTCGCAACAATTGTTCTAGTAAAATTCATGATGAATTTTTCATTGGCAATAAATTTCTAACGAAACGGTATTCTTTTTTTGTTTTGATGACTACTATCACAAAAGACAAGCCCGAAACTTTCATACGGGAACGCTCAACTAAAAACAAATGTATTACAATTACTTTTGTTTTTGTATGGGGATGCTAAAACGTATAGGCTAGGCTTATATTGCTTATTGGCTTCACCTACATTAAAATCTTCACAATAATATTAGTTCGGCTTAACGTTGGGTCTACACAGTTTGTAGACATAGCAATGCATTAAAAGCTTGGACCCCTCAAAATAATAGAATAGTTAGTTTTTATTCAGAAGTTGTTTGAAATCAAAACCATTTATTGCGGAGAGATCATATTTATAAGATAAAATACGTGGAGAAAAGAATTAGGTCTAAGCCCCCTACTAACCTTTTTGTTAAGATAATAATTGCAAGTGCCTTCTTCTCTGCTCCATACATCGCACAGTACTGCCACTGCACTAGCTGACTTAGTAACATTACAGTCCAGAGTTAACGTTAGGCCTAGCATTTAATACACTCACAGTGGAAACCATGTTGGCCTTCCAACGTTGCAATTGTACAGTCAAATTCACACCATCTGAACAAGGAATCTTTTGCCAAATTAAGTCCAGCTTAATTCAGTAAACAAGACTGATTTCCTTCACATTGAGAAACAACGTACATGATAGAACATTTATTCTGCGTCATAATTTTCGCGATAAGTTCGCGAGTCCATCACGGAGTTGATCATAGAGATGTTTAATAGCGACCATATCATTTCATTGGCTAATTTGTTAGAAACGGACGATCGCAATCTATCAAACGACCGATTGCGTTTGCTCATTGGTTGAATGGACATATTTTTAGGGTCTTTCAGGAGTTCAGAAACCATGTCATCTTCCCGTATATTTCTCCACTTTCTGCACAATTGTGCAACTTGTGCAGATTGGAACATCCCGATTAAGATTCCATCAATTTAAAGAACATTCTAAGTGTATTTCAAAGTACTTTCCTGATGGGGATCACGAAACAAGAGGAAAACAAGGCATGGCCCATGATCTGTATGTTCGCAGATTGTAAAAAAAAATATATAATCAGCAGCATAATTTCTTCGACTTCATATTTTTGAAATACACTTTGAAAAAACAACAAGAGACAATAGCGTACAATATCGAGAGAATAGTAGGAGATGATTTAAATAAAGTCGGCTTGAATGGGTATCACCACGATATTACTAGATCAATTAGTCTCCTGGAAATCGAGAAAGTGATGCAGATCAATAAAAGGACCTAACAAACCGATGCGGAAACGCAAAAGAATCCGAATATTTAACGTTAAGTTTTTATTAGCAACCAAGTTTTTACTTTTCTTTTTCCCATTTAATATATACTATATATATCTGTATTAGCATTGAATTAATCCATTATATGTGTAGATTTCACATATCATATGGAAGTTTTCTAGAACTACGATATTGGCGCAAATTTTTGGAAAAGCAAATTAAGTCGATTAAAACGTCAGAGCTGGATAAAGACTTTTTAGATTTATTCTTATCGATGAATAAGCTGTTTTCTCTTGGAATGAAGCAAAAGAAAAAAAAAACCGGTTATCTTTTTGTTTGTTTTGCGAACGACATATATTTGCGGAGGACAATCAATCAAAATCAAAATGCAATCCGTATAATGATGGTCAAACAATGATATTAAATCTATGAATGTGGTTTACCGCTACATGATTATTATGAAAGAATTGAAATATGAACCAAATGATTTCGTTACACATAAAGTGCTTTTATGGAAAAGCATCTTATTTTGCCAGACCTATATTTGATGGATTTGTTAAGTCAGGTATTTTCACCGTGTATAAAACATGATAATAAAAAAAAAAAATGTTGAATATTTTATCAAAATTGTAAGTTCTTATTTTAATTTACAGCTTTCAAACTTATAAGCAATTTATAGTTTTTTCAAAATAGTTGAAAGACGAATTTTCACTTACAAAAATATTAACACTACCATTTTCTATCTTTGAGGCATTTGATCTTATAGTATCTGTTTGTAGCTAAACCTTTCCCAGACTTCCTAAAATAAATTTAAATATAGGCCAACATGATATTGAAGTTTAAAGTTGAAGTGGTTATTAGGGTATCATAATCCTCCTTACTATTTATGTTTCAGTAATGAGTTGAATAAGATACTTTATTAATAATTCACATTTAGCTTAGTATTTAGCTAGGTTGCAACTCTTGAAGAGGCTCTACTTTTGAATCTATTCAGACCTAATATTTTAATCAACTGCATCCTAAAGCGTATATTTGTGAGAACATAGATAAATGGATTGATAGTAGCATTGGACCATTGGAAACAGGAGACCAATTCCCATGTTGCTGCAGAAATACATGTTTCTGGATAACAGATCGATCGAATTACAGCTGCAATATAAAAGGGTAACCAACAAATGGCAAAAACACCGACGAGAATTGCAAGAGTAATGCCAGCTTTTCTGTAACGTTTAAATTCACTCTTTCTTTGCTTTGATGATTTTCTTGCCTTTGATTTCTCTGTATTTTTACTTAAAATTGCGTTAAATTGTGTACTACCGCTGACAACCACTATGCCCGTTTTTGGAAGACTAACGTGTGTAGTATCTTCGGCAGACTTTTCTGCGTGTGGTGATAACCCTTGTGGATTAGTGGTATTGGAATCTCTCTCATAGATCTCGTTTGCATAAAATGAAGACGGATCATCTGTCTTCTCTAAAAGAGGCTTTCTTCTGTTGAAACCCTCTTCAGAAGTATTTTCAGGCGATTTTTGATGAGCCTTCGGTAAGCCAGCTATAATATCATCATTACGTTGTTCCTGGTTTGTAGGATCATCAATCACAGACGTAATACAAGTGTCAACTTGAAGACTGACTTGACTTAAACTAGTTCCTACTTTTGGCGGATTTATTTTTGTGGTCGCCTTTGACTTCAAGTTTTCATTCTTACTTTTTGATCTGTATAAGCCTCTCGCGCGTTTTTTGATATTCCAGTAAACCAAAAAATTCAATACGATTAGCCCCGAAAAGGGAACTATAAAGCTGAAGACGAGAGCGTAAGTGTTGTATATCACAGATTCAACAACAGCTAATTCGCAATCTTCGTTGTAATCTATTGTGTTATCTTTGATGAATATATCAGTGCCAAAAGCTAATAGAACATAGATACATAAAGGAATAATCCAGCAGAAAAATAACTCAGTATAAGCCTTTCGAAACGATTGGAAACTTCGATATTCCAAACCCTTACTAAGTAAGAAATAACGGTCAAGGCTGATCAGAAAAACGGTATATGTGACAATGAGAATTAATGCGTAGTCCATTACACTCCATGCATAGCATAAATATTTTCCCAGAGTCCAGTAACCTGCAAACCACCAGTAAGCGTTGACGGGAAACATGGATATACCAACACATAAACCTGTAATACAAAGGCTAAGTATAAAAACATTGGCGACGTTTTCACGAATTTTGATGTCTCTAATATATGCTGCAATTGTTAAGGAATTTCCCACAATGGTGATGATTGAAAAAACGATATTTGCTGCAATTATCGAGATAAGTTTAATGTCACTAGCTGCATTATCGCCGTCATAATATGACAATGAAAGGTAGCTTTCATCTGTAGAATTCATCTTTTACATGAAGAGATAATCAGATTGAATTATTTGATCACACTCTGAATATTTAGAAGTTGTTTCAAACGATCGATGACAATTGTGTTCGCATACCTGTGAAAGATACAAACATACTTCTTTTGTTAAACATTTCAAGTAACTATCAAATATTTGAGCTTTTCCATAATTCTCCTTTCCTGGTTTTGTGTTGGATACTTTACATAAGTACCCATTGTGACATACCTACACTATCCGTGGTGAAGAAACATTCCTGTCTTTCTATATCTCTACCTGAACCAAAAAAGGATGCTCTTTAAGATGTGAATGTCCCTGATTGATTGGTTTACTAGTTGCAATCTTATGGTCGAGGGTAAAGGACAAACCAAACACTGAAGAAATTTCAAACATATCTAAAGCCAGCGAATCAGAAGCATTCAAATCTTAAAAGTATCATACATTTGTCTAAAAATGAATGATGTAGAATGTTTATTTTTGAAGTGTTACATCACTCTCATTGTATTTACAATGTTTAATATGCTTTATTAAAGATACGTGTTTTACTGATGATTTGTTTATATAGCTGTTTAACCATAATTACCTTAGCATATGAGTTTGGAATCAATGTGTATTGTTAGTGTCATGTTACATGAAGATGAACGACCACTTACACTGACCCTTTAAATTGTCTGGTGTGTAAATATTCAAGCAATTCAAGCAATAATCTAAATACACATTCTTTAGATACATTAGATACAATAGTTTCCCATTAATTCATGTTAGACTTTAACAATTTTGTAGAATTTTGATTTATAGTAACTATTCTAGCAAAGCAGCACCGAAAGAGGAATACAACTATTAGTACGGTACAAGAAGAAGCTACAAAGACACTTTTACGGCATGTAAAATTTAAGACTTCTAACCATGCATCATTACGCTAACACTATACGATGGATTAATGCAAAGAGAAAACAATGAAGCAATACCAATGAAATGAAGGATATTTGGAATCGCCAATCAACAATTGTAGTTTCGAAAGTGAAGTTCTCAAGTTTTTGAAGATGTAACCGCTGTTTCAAAAG
>JAIGNY010001849.1:1337500-1373531 GCA_020152595.1 Chiridota heheva
CCCACAAGTAGCAGATTATACGCTGGTGACAGATGCCTCCAAACAGGGTTGAGGGCCCACATAAGGACTCTTCAGACTGCAGGGACTTTGAAACAGTCCGACAAGGCGAAACATTTCAATTGGTTCGAGTTAGAAGCAGTGTTCAGTGGGTTGAAGGCCTTTTAGGAAAAGATGAAAGGAAGTCAAGTTTTGGTAACCACGGACAACTCTACCGCGGCATTTTACATACAAAACAGGAAAGCGGAGGGGGAGAAAGGGGGGGAGCACAGTCGCCAGAACTGTGTTACCTAATCTGGGAACTTTTCAAATGGTGCATAGAACGAAACATGATACTGCGAGCATTTCATATGCCGGAGGTAATAAATGTAGTGGCAAATGCCCTGTCTTGCAACATAATTCGTCACACAGAGTGGAAACTGAACCCCGGTTCCCTCATGCAGGTGTTCGCCAAACTAGGTTTTTCCCAAACAGATATGTTTGCCACCCAATACAACAAACAGCTTCCAGTCTATATGTCACCAGTGGCAGATCCGATAGCTCAATGGGTAGATGCTCTGTCCCTACGATGATAGGGAATGTTCGCTTACGCGTTTCCCCCAGTCGTCCTCATTCCCAAGATTTCACAAAAGATAAGGACAGAGGACTGTGTTGTGATTCTGATTTCCCCGTATTGGCCAAAACAATCTTGCATCCCGGGGATTCTAGAACTCATGATAGAAGATCCAGTGATAATACCAGTAGTGTATTACCTACTGTAAGAGAACAGCAGAACAGGGGCGGGAGCAGGGGTTACTCATTCACCCAGATTCCCAGTCCTTTCAATTAGTGGTCTGAAAGTTGTAAGGAAGAATTTCCTTAGAAAGGGATTTTCGAGTGAAGCTGCTGCATCAGCAGCTATCTTGCGACGCCCCTCTACTTATAGAACGTGTGACTCAAGACTAAATATGTTTCGCTTGTGGGCTGCACCAAGGAGAAAAAATTACTTAATGGCAACAGTTCCTAAAATTGCGGATTTTCTAACTCACTTATTCAATGTGGAAAACTTGGCAGTAAGAACCATCATGGGTTTCAGGGCTGCTATTAGTATGGCTTACATAAAGAAGATATATATCCGGCTCAATCACAGATTTTAGATAGTTTATCTAAAGGTTTTTTCTTACAGAGACCCTCAAGTAGGAAATTAATCCCACGTTGGAGTTTATCCTTAGTTTTGAATAGGCTTACAAGACCTCCATTTGAATCTTTTAAGAAAGCAAGCCTAAAATGGCTGACTTGGAAAACAGTGTTTTTACTTGCTGCTGCTTCTGGGCGACGCATGAGTACCTTGCGTGCCTTGACGACGGAGGAAGGCTATGTTAGATGAGGAAAATCGGGATAACTTTGATACTCCATTCGGAGTTTCTAGCAAAATATGATACAATCAACTATTTGGGGAAGGCTATCGTCCTCTGTTATTTAGCGGAAGGCTCTTCTGTGGAAGGAGATGAGTTATGGTGTCTAGTTAGGGCTCTGCAGTTTTATTTGGCAGCTACTAGAACTGTCAGAACCTTCATGAAACAACTTTTTTAACGTATCAGACTAGCAGTATGAAAGCTGCATCAAGAGACACAATTTATAGATGGATAAAAGAACTGCTTAGGTACTGTTATTCAGAATATTCAGTTATAGAACTGAAAAATGTGAGTATTAGAGTCCATGATGTCAGAGCCCTTTCTACATCCTGGGCTTTTTTTAATGGAACTTCCCTATCAGAAATAATGTTAGCCGCCTCGTTGAAAACTAACATCCCTTTTAGTTCCTTTTATTAAAGGACGTGGGTAGAGAAAGAGGAGGTTTCGCGAGAGCGGCCCTGAGGCGTCCACTGATATCTCATCCATAAGTTTGTGGTAAATGGTTGTTTGGTGTATATATACTGTATTTTGTTTCTTTTCGTTTATGATCACCATAAGGTCTGGTGGATTTTGTTCACAGTTTGCATGCCAAGTTTTCATTCCTAAAAACAACTTTCTTAACAGTTTTCTTGTTGTCATGTTCTGCGGTATCAATTATTTTGGGTTGGAGAGTTTTTGTTTACCTTTCTGCTCCCCCACACATCCTACTAAGCTATGAATTCGTAGCCTAATGTAGTATGGACAACAGGTAAGTATGGAGTGTGCAGGAGGATCCGCTTTTCAAATTGAAAGACTCTTCTCCTAGCACTAGCATACTTACCTGCTGGACTCCCACTCGCCTCACCACTTTATTCTCCGCCTTCATTTTCACTGGAGAATTAGTTGGAAAATGGTCAAAGGGTGCGGAGTTAGACATTTTTCAGCGATTTTCAGAGAGGTCGAGAGCTGATAGCCTAAAGTAGTATTAACAGCAGGTAAGTATGTTACTGCTAGGAGAAGAGTCTTTCAATTTGGTTTGGAAGGAGGAATTTAAGGGTAGATATAACCAGACCGAAAACGAATGATAGATTTCGCTCAACAAATAGCCATTCTCACAACTAAATTTAGAGTGTATGCCTATAACATCAATAGCTTCGTCACTAGAAGTATATTCATACCCCCTTCCTACGGAAGACAAATGATTATTTCAAATAATTGGATAATTTCATATAATTTCATCAGTTGTTTTACTTATTGCTCTTTTTGATAGCAATAGCAGCAAAACTTTGTTTTTTCAATTGATTTATTCTCCTCAAAATAGGCGGTCTAAAAATATAAAATACCGAATTACTCAAATATTTACGGATGAACTCAATGTAAATGAAAATTATCGCCATATATCTGTTTTACTATGTTTGTCTGAATTCGTACAAATACTGATGTCTAATCGTATGATAGATTTTTTTGATAAGTACAATGTAATATTTGAGGATCAATACGGTTTTAGGACTGGTCATTCTACGGAATTAGCATTTATCTCTACCACTAATAAAGTATACAAAGCTCTTGATAAGAAAGATTCAGCAGTTGGTGTCTGTTTAGATCTTCCAAAGGCCTCCGATACTATTGATCCTCAGAGCCATTTAAAAAGGGTATCATTCTATGGCATAAGAGGTAATACACTTGCGTGGTTTTTTGTGAATGGTTCTCTACAAACAAGTTGTCTCTTAACATTAGCATAACTAATTATGTAGTATTTGAACCACTTTATAAAATTCGGGATGTCACTATCAACTTAAATATCATTAAAATTAGTAAAGTAGATATCACAGAATTCTTAAAGGTATACATCTTTCTTGATCCGATCATATTCAATCAAATGATTTCCACCTGATTTAACAATATATAAAGCGGAAAAACTCAGAAGCATTACCGTTACAATAATAAAAATTCCCACCCTCCCCCCCCCCAAAAAAAAATCGACATTCAGCAAAGAGGAGCAGAGCCTTTTTAACATACATACTGGGCCGCATGCTCCAGTCCCCTACGCAGCTTCCACTTATCTCATTTTCCCCCGCCCTCCTTCTCTGGTAAAGGTCGCTTTTGTTTAGATGCAATTTATAAGGCCTGGGAAGTACCATTTCTGGCAACATGGGAGCATCTTGGCATAAATTTTCTTGTTACGCTAATCACAAACTAATGGTGGCACTTTGCTTAGATGGTCCCTTTTGTAGAATGGCCCCCACTAAAATGTCTCCCTTCCCCTTGAAGAGGGGGAGGGGCTCCGCGGCTTCCATGAGTCCCCTTAGCCAAGCACCTGCCACACCATAGAGACGCTTCAACCAGTTTACAAAATCGGTCTGCAAAAAACTTTTATTATAAATTCTGGAACCTATGTATACCAAAATATTCATTACACTATTTGATAATATACTATTTATAGCTTATTTGTTATGCCCTATTTCATTTCATTTCATTATACGTATAATTACAAAAGAGTTTTATTTACAAATATATTATGAAATTTACGAAATATGTTTATACAGAAATATATATATATGGTTGTGAAAGGAAGTGTTGTATAAAAACTCTAGTGAGCTTAACTGAGTACTAAACTCCCAAATTACAAAACAAAAATGATAACAAATTTGGTAGTACAAAACTCCCCCACCCCACACACTAATAGATACAATCAAAGCCACAGATCTCCATCCCACCCCACCCGATCCTAGGTAAAGTAATGATGTGAGTAAGGATGTGAGTATTTAACAGTAAAAGGGAATGATTAAAAGCAAATCAATAGTTCATGATGCATTTACGTTTGAGGGTTTTCTAAAACAGACCAGAGATTTGAGAGAGAGAGAGTTGAACACACAATTACAATGACGGGGTCGTCGCCTGCGTATTCGGTTATGATAGTACAAATGCTATCACGAAACGCTTAATACGACCCGGACGAGAACACAGGTACGACGTACGGACAGACATAACATCGACAACCAAGTCAATGTCCACGGCCTTTGATAACCACTTGTGGTGCACTGGCGAAAAGAGATTTGCAACTTTGTATGTCAATTGAGAGGGAATTCCAGGTATCAATTGCACGGTTGCACGAATTAGATTGTATAATGTTGGTGCGACAGGGAACACAATGGATGTTGTTTGATTGACGGGTATTGTAGTTGTGCGTGTCTTTGTTTGTCCTAAACATCTTTATAAAAGGTGACGGAAGATTATTGTTAGTGGCCCGGTAAGAATGGTGGCAAGATTGATGTTAATGAGATCTGGTAGTTTAAGGAGGTTAAGAGACAAACATAAATTACTAGTACTGTCACGTTAATAAGCATTGCTGATATGTCGGATGGCCCGTTTTTGGAGGATAACTAATTTATTTAGGAATGATTGGGCAGCACTCGACCAATTAGTGCAACAGTAAGATAAATGAGATAGAATAATTGTTTGATACATGGACCTTCGTGGAATGAAATATTTCAATTTTGACAAGATACCAAGACCTCTCGAAATCTAATTGGAAATTGAATGAATATGATCGGACCAAGAAAGATTTAAATCAATGTAGACCTTTAAGAATTTTGTGATATTTACTTTGACTAATTTTAATGATATTTAAGTTGATAGTGACATCCCGAATTTTACTAAGTGGTTCAAATACTACATAATTAGTTTTGCTAATGTTAAGAGACAACTTGTTTGTAGAGAACCATTTAAAAAATGTAGATAAATCAGAACAAATATTTTTTCTTAACTCATGTGTGTCACAACCCTGATAAAAATATTAGTGTCATCCGCAAATAAAATCAGTGATGAATCTGTAAACACATTGCTTATATCATTGGTATATATATATATATATATATATATATATATATATATATATATATATATATATATATATATATATATATATATATATATATATATATATATATATATATATATATATATATATATATATCTATATATATTAAAACAAAAGATGGACCTCATATTGAATCTTGTGGAAATCCACATTCAACATTATAAAGATCAGTGCTACAATTAATATAATATACGAACTAATGCCTATTTATATATATATATATATATATATATATATATATATATATATATATATATATATATATATATATATATATATATATATATATATATATATATATATATATATATATATATATATATATATATATCTATATATATTAAAACAAAAAGATGGACCTCATATTGAATCTTGTGGAAATCCACATTCAACATTATAAAGATCAGTGCTACAATTAATATAATATACGAACTAATGCCTATTACAAAAATAACTATGAAACCACGCAAGTGTATTACCTCTTATGCCATAGAATGATAACCTATTTAAATGGATCTAAGGATCAAAAGTATCGAAGACCTTTGAAAGATCTAAAAAGACACCAACTGCTGAATCTTTCTTATCAAGAGCTTTGTATACTTTATTAGTGGCAGAGATAAATGCTAATTCCGTAGAATGACCAGTCCTAAATCGTATTGACCCTCAAATATTACATTGTACTTATCAAGAAAAGCTATTATACGATTAGACATCAATCTTTGTACGATTTCAGACAAACATGGTCAAACAGATATATGGAGATAATTTTCATAAACATCGAGTTCATCCGTAAATATTTGAGTAATTCGGCGTTTTATATTTTCAGACCGCCTATTTCAGTCAGGGAGAATCCTGGACTTTTGGTGTAATAATAAATACACCAAACTTTGGAGCTTCGTATTCATTAGATCCATGGAGGCCGCCATTCTAACTATTGTGATAACGTTAAGTCAATGGGGTTTGTAATGAGAACGCGGGGGATATTTTTGAAAAGAAAAACCGATATTAATAAAATATTCATTAGATTTGACCGCGGACTTTTCAATTTCATCGTGGACTTCGCGATAAAACAACAAAAGACTTCCGTTGACAGGTCGTTGACCTTTCAAACAGCCCTCTCGACACATGATTCTGTGATGGCTTAGTCATCGCTGATAGCGTGTACATGTGTCATACGTTAGATTACACAAATAGTACCGTTCTCTTAGTAAAAACCCCATTGGTATAAGGTCATCACAAGTTAAATTGGCGGCCTCCATGGATCTCAATGAATACGAAACTTCAAGTTTTGGTGTATTTTTTTTATTACACCAAAAGTCCAGGATTCTCCCAGACTGTATTTTGAGGAGAATAAATCAATTGAAAAACAAAGCTTTGCTGCTATTGCTGTCAAAAAGAACAATAAGTAAAGCAACTGATGAAATTTCCCAATTATTTGAAATAATTATTTGTTTCCGTAGAAAGGGGGTATAAATATACTGCTAGGGACGAAGCTATTGATGTTATAGGCATACACTCTAAATTTAGTTGTGAGAATGGCTATTTGTTGAGCGAATTCTATCATTCGATTTCGGTCCGGTTATATCTACCCTTGAATTCCTCCTTCCAAACCAAATTGAAAGACTCTTCTCCTAGCAGTAACATACGTACCTGCTGTTAATACTACTTTAGGCTATCAGCTCTCGACCTCTCTGAAAACCGCTGAAAAATTTCTAACTTCGCACCCTTTGACCATTTTCCAACTAGTTCTCCATTGAAAATGAAGGCGGAGAATAAGGTGGGGAGGCGAGTGGGAGTTCAGCAGGTAAGTATGCTAGTGCTAGGAGAAGAGTCTTTCAATTTGGAAAGAGGATTCTCCTGCACACTCCATACTTACCTGTTGTCCATACTACTTTAGGCTACGAATTCTCCTAGCAGTAACATACTTACCTGTTACAATACTATATATATATATATATATATATATATATATATATATATATATATATATATATATATATGTATATATATATATATATATATGTATATATATATATATATATATATATATATATATATATATATATATATATATATATATTTATATATAACATATCCATCTAAATTCGAAGGTGAATTCAACCGTAGTTGCACAAATATGATGTTATTAATTATCTTGAGTTTTAAGGGTTTGATTGGATTGGTTCTACTGAGTCCCTCTTGTTATCTTTTCGGTAACCTTGCTTTCATCATTTAAGGGGAAATGGATGAGAAATAGATTACCTTGGCTAAGTTTTCTTTTTAAAGATTTTTTTTGTACTTTCAGAAGTTCTGGTATAATCATACATTCGATTATATCCTCTTGATTTGGCTGAAAAACACAATGATATCAATTTTCGTGGATAAATTTTAGTCTTAATGTTCAAATGTTGTATTTTCACGCCAGTGGAGAATTCCAACAAGAAGGAACTATTCTTTTTATAATCTTGATATAGTTTCGGATGGACTCTCTTAACGACAAGAACCCAGAAATTTGTGAATCAATTTTGGTGGCGAAAGCTTCTCCAGTAAAGTCCATGACAATATCAAAATCGGCCGACAGTGTCATAGTCCTAACGAAACATCATGTAAGTTTAAACATTTACGGTTTGTTAGTTTATAAATCAATTTTACCCACAAGATTTCCTCAAATACAAATGTGGTGGAAGAAATCAACAATTCATCATTGTCACATCTCAATTACAGTTTTCAAAATTATTTAAAATTTCCAAGTGTTTTCTTGGGTTAAGCCCAACCTTTTTCGCAAACTTGAATTTAAACTACCTTCACGTCCTCTAATTCATCTAACAAATCAATTGATGGCTTCGTCTATTAGACTTACAGGTCACCAACATGTAGTTTCTCTCTCACTCTGTTTCTTAAAAGTAAAAGCAAGTAAATCTTTTACTCGAAAACGAAGCTTTACGTTTTAAAGGAAGAAAAAACAGAGATACTTAACTAATTAATTATTCTGCACTAGTTTGATATATCATTTGACCAATCCCGACCGTTTATGCACCAACAATACTGAACAACATTTTCCGACCATGTGTGTGTCCTTCATCTGCAAAATCAGAGAGGAAAGACAGGAAAGTGAATTGCGGTGTTTAAACTAAAAAGTACACTTTCACTATTATGTTATTAATTTTGTGTGGTGGTAGTAATAGCTTTAATGCGAATTTTCATTTTGATAGGAATTTACATGATGTTTTTCTGTGCCTTCCCTTTTTATAAAAAAAAAGTTACTGACGAATTTCTTATGCTTCTTTCCACAGGTAACAAAACTGTCTATTACCCTACCAGAACCTCACCCAACAAATAATTAATGGACGAAAAATTGGCGTATAGTACTTGGCATTGAAATTACAATTGTGATTTTTATGCTCTGTATCTTTCGAATTAGATGGTGCACTTGCAATATGCGCATTCGAATGCAACAACATTGAGTAATCTAGTTTGACGTGAGTTGAGTAGGTCAGCAATCGATTAGCCCCCTTATAAGAATCCCAATGATAAAAGTGTTCAGACAGCAAGCAATTACACTGATATCTCATTTTTGAGGGTCTTTATACACGATTATTCTACCTTGAGAAATAAGACAACTGTCAATAAACCAGATGTGGCAAAGTTTGTGCATTCAATTACCAAATTATTTCGTACAAAAAAATAACACCAACCTTGCACATGTTGCAATAGAGTCAATTTTCGAACAATCTGCACATAGACAAATGGAAGGTACAAATATTTAACGCATTACGGTATTTCTGATGTAGATTTCATTATTGTGCCAACATCATTTCTATGAAAGGATAATTTGTCTACAAGTCTTCTATAAAATGGAACAACATTAGTAGTAAATGTTCGTTGCTTGCTTCAAAAGACAACGATGTCTTACATCTACTGTCTCCCTTATACTTAGAATGCCAGAATGAGGAATGCGCAGTAAGTGCTGTATTGTCAAATATTTTGACGCAATTTTTCAATTCTGAATGAAAATGACAAATGTAGAGGTCTTTTATGCAATAGAAACTCACACACGCACCTTCTTAACAATCATTAATGCATCTTAATTGAAATTATTGTTCTACCTCATTGATTGTGCTATTGTTTTCAAAATCTGTTCAGGTATAGTTAATCACAGTTACATTGCTTGCCGGTACCTTCCTCACTTATCAAACAGTCACTTGAAACTAATGTTCAGATAGAATTTCAATGAAATTCGGAACAATATTTTTAGGACTGAAAAATGTATGCCAATTCTAGTCTGAATTAAGAATTTATACACATATCTGGTAGAATTTTATCTTACACATTTTTGCACCGATAATATTACGCAAATCAAGAGCGTATTGTGCTGTGCGCTCGTTGTTTACCCGCAACTTGAATTTACACGTCCTTGTGCGCATGACCAGGCTGGAACTGCAAACGGGTGTATTGACCTTGACAAAGCGCTGTTTATCACAACATCTACAGCCCGCGTAAATAACTTAAAATATATTTTGAGATTCTTTGGGATTGCTTATTTAATCAAAAAGAAAACAATTGCTATGAGGCATACCAAGAAGTTACAATAATGAATGACTATTTACATACTTGTTAACAATTACTTTGAAAAAATGTACCAATAATTCGCTCATTCTTTTGTTTTCACGGTAATGGTTAATACTGTTTCAAATCATAACCTATTTTTTTTATACAGTTCAGTATTAAAATCCAATTTCTATGTTGATAATGATATTTTGATTTGATGTTTAATTGCTAGACGATTTTTGCTCACCCATTTTTTGTAAATGGAATGTTCCATTGATATGAATTGAAATTTTATTAAAAACAAACTAAAAAACTAAAAACTAAAAACAATTATTTTAAAGAATATTTTAAAGAAAGGCCCTTTTAAAGACAGGACATTCCACAAAGGGCCAAAGTCATTTGACTTGAGCATTAAATTTGTTTATATAAATACGATGCCAGAGCATTAATCTTTAATTATTCTTGCTGTTTCTCAATTAGGGTAAGGTTCGTATCGTATGATTCAATCTTGTTAAAACCCTGTAAAAGATGTGTAATATCCAATCAAAAATATTAACAGACTGAGTTATATACTTCTTTTCTTTAAAATAGTTGTATATTTTGGAACATTAAGAAGCATGTAATAGCTGATAATACTCACATTCTTGATAGAATATGTTGCTTATATGTGGAACACAAATCTTAACCTACGCAAAGCATACATTTCAGGAAAACCCAGATCAGGTGGTTGAATAGAATAAAATTAAGACTTTCAAAAATAATAATAGTAATCATAATGACACACATTTCAGTGCAGCAATTAGGTATAACCTTTGACAATATATCAGTATAGTGCATTAGATTATAAGAAGGAATTTCTCAAAACCTAATTTAAAAGAGGTATGAAGAGCAGAGTCTTTGATAGATGTTTTCCCAATGTTTTCAATCCTTTACTATAAATATAAATGCTCATTTGCTATGATGCATGTCTCCTCCGGACTGTCAATATTCACTTTGAGATTGAAGAGGCGTTCAGAAGAATAGTAAGGACTTGAATTACCCTACGTGAAATTTAAAATCCAACTTTTGCCTGAAAAGTGTATTTCTTTTCCATGCCTGCTCCTAAAATAAAGACAGTGGAAAAAACTCCCATTAAAGGTGAGTTTCGGGAGTCATTAACAAAATGCTTGTAAGCGCAGAGAAAGTATTCATTTCTTATTTTTATTCATTTGTATATTTTCGGTGCGAAAATTTTAGGTTTCCCGATCTGTAGATACTTTATGAAAGTTTTCGACAATGCATTTATCCAAATTCCAATCTTGTGTAGGAATCATATAAGAACATGACCAATTTTGAGCGCGGTAACTCAACCACTGCGCACGCTTCAAATTTTAGAGGGGGAGGAGGATTACGGAAGCAATAATCCAAAGAATATTTTCAGGTGTCCAGAAAGAAAATATTTAGGATAAGAAAAAGAGAAAACAAGTATGAAAGAAAGAAACACAAATAGACAGAAATAAACTGTATTATTCTTGTGGTATACCCGGATAACTTTTTCCAAAACTACGGATGGTCCCAGAAAGTATAATATTTTCCAACTCTGGTACATATTGTGGAAACAAAGATTACATCACAGTTGTAAGGTTTTATCAAGGATAGCTAAACATCAATATTATATATGTTACAACAGATACAAACAAAATATTAAGTTTGGTTATAGATCGAATGTTAAAGGAATACTTAGTCTTAGTAAATAGTAATTAGCAATTATTTCATATTGCGCCCTTTCTATGCAAGTATATTCAAAGGCGCTTTGCAAACATCAGAGCTTTAACATAGAAGAGAGCTGCCCATACGGCGCATCATCAATCCATTAGTTCAGGAAAGTGAATGACTACCGCGTGTACACTCTTCTGGAATAGTGTTCACAAAACTAGGTAGGGTGTGACTGTCCTACCATTAGGCCGAGTGCTTAACGTCCCCTCCTGAGGACGGCGAGCGCCATTCAATCATTGCCACTTCTGTCAACAGCTGAAGCAGGAGCTGCAAACGATGTACTTCCGCTTTAATGATCGGCGTACTTGTGCGCATAGCTGTGGAAAAACGGGTTAGACCTGACTGACGCTTGAACCCTGTACCTCCAGCATCTCAGTCGCTCTACCAAGTGAGCTACTTGACTCCTAATCCTAATAATCCTTAGCATAAATAAAATAGTGAAGGCACTACGGTTTGAAGTTATGTCTCTTTTGTTTTTTAAACGTCTGAAACTAGAACAGTTGTGACATCGCATTCCAACATTCCGAAAAGGTATTTTTGTATTTGATTTGTATTTGTATCTAGTTGTATTGCTTCTAAACTTTAGAAATGTCATGTTAGGTAAAACGAAATAGTCTCAATTTACTGTTATAGGACCAGCAGAAATTTGGAATATTCTAGAAAAATTATAAAATCCTGGAACATATTCTTAAGAGAGTAATATAATAAAGTAGTTTCTACGTAATTTGTTTCCTATTATTGTTCCCCTTCATGTGAAATAAAATATTGCTTATACTTTTTTTCCACGGTAAAATGATATCTGGCCTTTCACGTTGGTAAAAATGAATGTAGGCAATGCAAAATCACCCAGCAAACTATCAAACATGAACTTGAAATATTCCTGTAAAGCATGTTTATTAAAGAGTTATTGTAATGTAGGTAAGGTGAACGAGAACGCCCAAAGCTCAGCACCAATACCGGGATATTTAAAAAACAATAAACGAGTAAATTTGAAGAAAAGGTATCCTTAAGATATTAAATGTAAAATGCGATGAAATTAATCAATGTTTGCCATAAGAAACAAGTTCCTAATGTTAGCTACAAGTGCCTTATTTCTTTACATAAGGTATGTTTCATGCTAGATTTAAAAAAAAAAATTGATAAACATGAAAACTATGGGTGATAAATGTAAATATTTAATGTGTGCATGGTTTAATTGACTTCAGTTTTCAGATTTTTTACAATGTTAAAAATAGAGTCACATCAAGTGGCTTCCACTTACGAAATACATGTCTGGGTAATGCTTTTTCTTATGTATACACTAGGGAAAATTGTGTGAAAAAAGTGTCGAAGATTTATACCATTAAAACATAAAAATCTGTCTCATGCTTAGTTTAAAGAGTAACTGGATTCATTTTTGTACGTAAATAGGAAAAACTAGGTGAACCTTACAGTTGTCCCGCTATTTCCGGAGTTGCTGAGGATCTTAAGCAGAACTGATGCTATATTTTATGTTTTGAATGATTTTGAACTTTTAAGCATTTGGAAGTAAGTTGAGTTTAACACATATAATACGAATGGTGATTACTACCTATTTTAACCGAGGTGTGACTTCATACAGCGATCAGTGGAGTACAATTATATGAGAACGTATAGAGCCACAAAGCTGATGACGTAACAAACAAATTTGCATGTTTTTTTAAATGAAAATGTCAGACATTCCAGTTTTTCTTCAACCAATTTTGATTATATATAATAGGAGCAATAATAGATTAAAGATATTCTACATGTGAATGCTACTTATTGTCAGTTTTCAATCTGTAAAAATATCTTAAATTGTATTATTTACTAAGCTGCTGAGGGAATTTATATTCCGGTCACCTGTGATTATTTGGGGTATCTTCAACAGATTGAACAATTTCAATATTCATATAAACCATCCTTCATGGTTTCCTCCAACGTTGTTACCACATGAATAAAATTAACATAACAATTTCTAATGAAATTCATGTACCTGTAGATATCTTTCAACAAAGATAACAAATGATTTGGCGAGCACCAGATATATCCTAAATTAGTTCCTATGCCCATTTACCCTGTGTTTCAGGATGCTGTTGTTTTACTGGCTATTTGTATACATCTACCGTTTTCATACATATTAGATATTTTTAATACTAAAAGAAAAGCCGGGTATGTGACGTACTACTTTCTTATTTCATTTCTTAAAAAGAATGATGTATTTCATATCAGAGGATTTTCTATTTAAAAATTTGGCAGTGATCTCAAGTTTCCGACTTTTTTGATCGATTTCCCATTTTCAATATCTTATTATTTTAATTATTTTAATTGTATGCCACGCGTATGGATCTTATGAAGTATATACGGTCCCAGGGAATATCAAGTATATCAATCGCTAGAATATTATCAATTATACATTGTTTGCAGTTGTCAGGGAGTAATTAAATCTTGCAATAAAGGCTTTTCAAATTATCTTTCTTAATTATCATGTAAGATCTAAAAACTGCAATAGGATATATAAGACGTTAAGTTTCATCGCTCGCTGTGCATTTTGGGCTGCCATGATAGTTTCTTAGCCTTTTTTCTATTTGGAAAGAGATAACCTGAACGAAGTTGAGCATCTTGACATATTCACAGTATTCACAATAATTACAGCTTAACATTCGTGTAAGGCCTCCAAGTGTAGATTTTTCCAAAATTATACACTCAGTTTATGTTTTCACCCACATGTCTTATGAATAGGTATTATTGGAGTAGTGGGCGCATAGGGGCGGAAATGTTCATCTTTGTGCCACCACTTTCCATTTACCTTCACTGGATCAACATTTAAGCTCGCTACATGATTTTCTATACACTTGCAGTCTAAATGTACAATTACCCCACCCAAAAATATTGTCAAATTAAAACCAGTTAAATTGTTGTTATCAGCAAGTAATTCATATCCAAACTACAACATCATTTTTCACAGTTTGCGTGTAATTATATATACCAAACTAACGACTTCCTATCATACTGTTTAGTTTTCGGATCTAATAATTTTAATAAAAACAAACTTTTCTGGGTTATTATAAAGCAAAAATGTTGGTATGATAATTTAAATATCATCTTCCGCATTTTTCTAGTCGCTTTACCCTATCTCCCTCATTCTGTGTTCTATAGCGTCATCTATAACTTTTACACGAATATATCATTATTCGTAGAATAAGTTTTCATATATTTATCTTTAAGCAATTATTTTTTTCATTGCTTATCACTTTCAAATTATTGTATGTTTTTTTCATTTCATTGTCTTTAAATTTAATTGCTTTTACCGTAAATTACTTTCGATCCATTTATACGGGTCCATTGTACATCCGTCTTTCTTGTCATTATTGTTTTTAGAGCATCATCCTGTCTATTTAAAATTCTGTAAACATTTCCTCTTAAAATCATTTTCTCTTTTAGATTATGTAGCTCTTGAATATATGTACCTTTCGTGTATTGTGAATGCTTACGTGAGTAGTAATATTTTTAAAGATTGTGATTAGCGTGAATAAGTATGGGATTGAACATAGCAAATTACTTCCTCTTATAATTAAGAGACAACAAATGTGAAAGTAATTTTATATAAGACCTCATTCGAATCTGGACATGTGTTACCTAACGATCATAAACAACTCGCATTAATACAAAAAATATAAACAAATTATTTATCATAATTGATAGTGTGCTCAAACGTTGAGTCAGGCTTTCTTGATTTTTGTTCTACGTTTATTTCGAGATGAAATACATACCAAGTTTTCATCTTTGTGAAATATTCATTTTACTGTGTGTTTAGTTGATTCCAACATGTGAAGAATATATCGATTTGAGTGAATGTATAAGAGACTGGAGATCCAATTTTGATTACTTTTAACCACAGTTTCGTGTTATTACATGCCATATCGCTAAAACTTTGAGGATGACATTCCGGTACGTATGGTAGCAGCAAGCGTGTATTGCCCTGCCATCAACGATTACGAAACGGATTATCTAATGCCCAACAATGTGTTTCGGTGCATGAGCGATTTGCAACAAACGAAAAACAAAATAAAATTAGAATTGAATATAGTTTTTAATAACATCAGCATTTATAATGGTGACTTAAATCCTTTTGTGCATCTTAAAAGTTTTGATATTACTACCAATCGGAATGCTTACATACAAAACGACATTTTTAAATCTCCAAAGTACTTGAAAAGCATCCGTTTAATTCTTTTAAGATCGAGTATCAAGCCATACTTAAATGTTCTGATCAGTCCCCGTAAATGCGATCCAAAAGTTTAAGATTATGAGAATAGATATCACGATGAACACTCTTTTCTTCAAAATTTAAAATATTTGAAGTTCCACGATTGGATAGCTGATAACGAAATACCCATTAACGCGTTTCAATTCTTCCCATCACTTCAATTTCTACATCTTGTACACTTTGGATTTAGAAATGAGGATATACTGTAGATCGCCTTCAAATGTATCATACCTACTAATACTCGTTTTAGATCAGAACAAAGAAATGACGATAGTTCCAAAAGATTTCTTGAAAATATCTGATTCGAGAAGCATTTCCTTGTCATAATATTCCGTCGCCATAACATTAATAGAACTGGGGATTCTAAGTTAGTTTCTCTGGAATTAGTGAACGGCAATATAAGTTATTTTCATCCTGAAGCATTTGAATGCTTTCCATACCTGCTAAATATAACTGTAAGCAATCACCCTCACCTTAATTTTTTACCTTAAAATCTTTTTGGTAACTTGCCCTTATTGAGGTACTTGGAAATTAGTGATTGCCGTATACAAACTATTTACCTTGGTATCACTCCTCAACTTGTATTTGTATTGACCTCATACAACGGTTTAACTAAAGTGCCCTCTTATCTCAATTACTCTGAAGATGCAGAAAATATAACCTTTAAATATATTAAGAGAGTAGGTCTTACTGATAATGAGATAAAAAAAAAATCCTTTTATTTAGCCATGTACCTTATTTGGAGAAAATCGACTTTAAATCATTTAATAAAATATTTTATATTGAATCAGATGTATTCCACAATTTGAAATGCTTGAACAAGTTGTATCTTTACCAAAATTAATTGAAAAGCTCACTTTTTTCCGGGGCATGGATTTACGGCTAGGATGATGATGATGGTGATGATGATGATGGTGATGATGATGGTGACGGTGATAGTGGTGATGACGGTGACGATGACGGTGACTATGACGATGACGATGACGATTTCGATGACGATGACAATGACGATGACGGTGACGATGACGGTGACGGTGACGGTGAAGATGACGGTGACAGTGACGATGACGGTGACGGTGACGATGACGATGACAATGACGATGACAATGACGATGATGATGACGATGATGATGATACTAATAATAATAATAATAAGAAGAAGAAGAAGAAATAACAAGTACAAGTACAGTAACAAGTAAAATAACAAGTACAAGTACAATAACAAGTACAATAACAATAACAAGTTTAATAACACTAACATTAACAAGTACAATAACAATAACAAGTACAATAAGAAGTACAATAAGAAGTACAATAACAAGTACCATAACAATAACAAGTACAACAACAATAACAATAACAAGTTGACCTAGCAGCACACATCCATTTTTGGCTAAAGATAATCTTAATATACTGTGGATATTCCAGGATATTTAGCATATACTAGATTTTGCTAATCTTTTCTTGATATTTGATAACATTAATCATTTTATCATGGATTAATCCCAGAGGAGAGGACCTGGAAGGACCAAAGGTACTAAAGGAAAAGCGCGGGAAGCCTTACCGTAAGTCCAACAACCAGCCAGTTCCGATACAGAAACTGACACATAAACTGACACGGTCAAAGATTATTCCGGGAATTCAAAACATCTATTGAGTTAAATAAGGATAAATATATTGCAAGAACTATCTAGACTTGAAGAGGAATTCAATAAAGCAATTATTGTTTCACGTAAAACAGCCTGAGTGAGCTTGCTGATGAAAATGTATCTTTGAAAGAAAAGTGTTTGTCGTTGGAAGAAAGGGTGATCAAACTAGAAGAGGAGAATGTTAACCATGCATCTCTAATTAACAAAATGAGCGCTTCTCCCGACGAGTCGTATTATCAGGACAATGTACACATATTCAAGCAAAGAGCTTCCACACACTCTTTAAATAAAGCATGCCCGACATGCCTTAGCCGGCAAGTCTACTACATAATCGATGATCTAACCCCAACTGACTTGACGGAGAAGCGGAAATAAGCTAAGCGAGTCCATGATCTGTACCAAAATGGTAAAAAGCTTCGTTTTTCTGGAGAGTGTTGGAGACGTGGGGATGGATAGCCATTCGTTTTCGAGTAATAAACCGTCATGTATTTGATATACCGGTTACGATATTTTGAATTCCATATCCATTCATCTATGTACCGGTTACTTACTTTGAATTCTACCTCATATTGTTATCTTTAGAATCCTTTATCTTTCATTCAATCTGCCAAACCGCCGTTGATGTCATCATAGACCTATCTTTACTCCAAAGTGGTGTCCATTTGTGCATAATTTCCTATTTTTTACTTAGCCAGCAAGCAAAGATACTTCATTACTTACCTGATTATATCTCACACAAATTTGCCAATATATTCTTGTTCAAATCTTCTGCAAATGGCCGACTGTTTGTTTACTTTGCATATATCTTATTTCAATTTATTGATACACCAATCGTTACAATCAGATTATTCAAATAATATGGTATGATATACATGTATACGCGGATATGTGTCGTATGTCGTTTTTATTGAAGTGTATAACATTTAATAGTTATTCTGTTATACCTTCATTATGGTTCGTTTTCTGTTTCCACTGCAGTTCCAAGTATAATTTTTCAAGGGCGTGTTTCCTTCTGGGATGTTCTTCTTGTTTGAGTTTATTATCATTTTTAAATTTATTTTATTCTTTACCATCTTCTGTTATACAAAAGACGACCAATTACTTGTAGGTATATGCTTATATAGCTATATTAAACTCGTATTCTTATTGTCATTGATTATTATGTTCACTGTTATTATTTTCGGATCTGTCATACATTTTCATGTATTATGCCTTAGATATACACCCTAACCTTCGATTATGAGTGACCTTAACTTCTGTTCCTTCAATGTGAAAGGGTTAAGAGATAACAAAAAGCCTAGAAAATTGTTTGCCTTTTTTCACAGAAGTAATTACTATTTTCTGTTTTTAGAGAAAACACATTCTACCCTTCTAACTTTAATTTTCAATCAATGAGAGGGGTTGGAATCTCTTTCTCGCCCATGGTACAAACCTCAGTAGAAGTGTTGCTATTTTGGTCAAGTCCTCAGTTACCTTTTCTTTCAACAAAGTAGTTTAGGATAAAAATGACCGTTTTATTTTACTCTTCATCTCAATTAATGATTCTCAGCTAGCTTTAGTTAATATATACGGCCCAATTCTTGATAACCCCAATATCATTTCAACATACCATATTTCTAGTAATGATGGTATCTGGGATTTCATCATTTGGGGAGGCGATTTTAATTTTGTAATGAACTTAGGACTTAGATAAAAACGGGTCGACTGCCTCAGAATAATTTCAATGTTCGTTCTTCAGTTATTCGTATCATGCATCGGTATGACCTCATTGATATCTGGCGTGAACGCATCCCGAAAAGTCATGCTTATTCCTGGCATTCCAATATAGATAATTCAATAAATTGTAGGTTAGACTTTTTTATTGTTTCAAATCATTTACGGAATTCCGTAATTGATACCAAGATAAGCCTATTTTTGTCTCTGACCATTCAAGTGTAATTATCTCCTTGCCACTAGGTAATAAAAGGGGTAGGGGGATTTGGAAATTAAATTCGTCTTTGCTTTAAGACAAATCATATGTGCATTTTATTCAGCAAACTATTAGAAACACTGTCTCTTTGAATCTCAATGCTACCCTAATCTCACTGTAGAAAATCTGTAAATTAATTATAAGGACTAATTCCATATCTTATTCTAAATGTAAGGCTAGACGTAGTATATGTCGTGAGCTTTCTTTAATCAAAACTATTTCAGAGCTGGAACATTTGTTAGTTATGTCGCCTTCAGATGGAATTAAAACACTTCTTAATGATGCCAGAAATCAATCAGAGCTTATTTACGACTATAAACTTAAAGGTATAATGATTAGAACTAGGACAAGGTGGGTGGAAGAAGAGGAGAAAAACACGCACTACCTTTTAAGCCTTGAAAAAAGGAATAAAGCTCTAAATACTATTAAGGAAGTAATATCTGATGTTAATGACACTATTTCTGATCCTGAGAATATTTTAGCAGAAGCTAAGTTATTTTATGAAAACCTTTACACAAAGAATACCAATGTTTGTTCTGATATTTTTACAATAATTTAAATCTTAATCATGTTAAGCTTTCAAATGATAAAAAGGTAAGCTGTGAAGGTTTATTTACATTCGAGAAATGCACTTATTCTTATTTTCTATGAACGTTAATAAGTCCCCTGGTTCTGATGGTTATCCCTGCTAAATTTTATCGTTGTTTTTGGAATGAAGTGGGTAATCTTTTAGTTAACTATCTTAATTATGCGTTTCAGACAGGTTTAACTTCTGACGTACGGGGCAGATCCTGTATTACCGGTACTCTAATTCCCAAGCCTAGTAACGACCCCAGATATTTGAAAAATTGCCGTCCAATAGCACTATTAAATGCTGACTATAAAATTGCTGCAAAGTCTATTTCTTCTAGAATTAAGCGCTTCCTGTCAGACCTTATCAGTTTTGATCAAACCGGTTTCATACAAGGACGACACATTGGTGAAAATATCAGACTTGTTTATGATCTCATTTCGTTTTGTAATGACAATTCAATCCCTGATACCTTGCTAATCCTCGATTTTGAAAAAGCATTTGACTGTCTTGACTGGTCTTTTATTTACAACACCCTTAATTGTGTTTACTTTAGTCCTTCTCTAATACAATAGATTTCAACTCTTTATAGTAATGCAACGTCGTGTGTAACGAACAATGGTTTTGTTTCCAATTCTGAAGGTGTCCGCCAGGGCTGTCCGCTAAGCCCTTACTTATTTATCATTTGTACTAAAATTTTAAATGCGTTGATTCATTCTCATAAAAATATTTGTGGTGTTTCTATTTGCAATGTACCTATTAAGATCTCTCAGTACGCCGAAAACCCTGTAATAATTTATGATGGCTCGGAGCACTCTCTACGTGAAACCTATATTGTTGGATAACCTATAATTTGGATAAGTCTTACTTTTTCCCTCTGGATCCTCAGCCTCCATGTGTCCAAATCACTTACAAAATTCGTTTTATAGTATATGCAAGGGCCCCATTACTCACCTAAGTATTTCGTTCAAGCTTCATCATAATAATTTGTTTAGTTTAAACTATGTTCCGAAGCTTTCCAAAGTTAAAAATCGTTTGCATTCATGGGCGGCTCGTAATTTTACTCCTATTGGTAGAATTCAGATTTTGAAATCGTTTGCTATCTCTCAAGATGTATATCCTCTATCTGTACTTCCAAACCTTCCAGATACTTATTGTGATGGTCTAAACTCTATTTTCTTCAAGTTCATTTGAAACAATAAGTTTGATATGGTGAATAGAATAGTTTTGTGTAATGATAAGCTTAATGGTGGATTAAATATGATTAATTTAAAATGTTTGGTAAGAGTCTTAAATATAAATGGGTAAAAACGCACCTTGACGACAGTAATAAGCCTTGAAAATTGCTTTTGATAGTTCCCTTAGAAGGTATGGTGGTTGCTTTCTTTTTAAGTGTAATTTCTCAGAGCGTGACTTCAAAATTTCAAACAGTTTTATTTTACATGTATATCAAACTTGGTCTTCCTATAATTTCAAATATCCCAGTAATAATAACTTTTCTACCTAAAGTGTTCTCAATAACTCATATATCAAAATTGATAAAAATATTTTTGTTTAATAAGACGTTATTAGATAACAATGCGTATTTCATGAAAGACTTTTTTTTGATGAAGATGGTTGCTCCCTTAGTTTCAATCTTTTTACCAAAAAGTTTAACATAACCCATTTTCCCTTTACTTTTTTTTTTTTTGATTAACTAATGCAATCCCATTTGCTTGGAGAAATATTTTTTTACGTATCTATTATAAAAGTGACTACGTCCAACGTTCAATTTTTTTTTTTTTATTATTGAGTCGTAATATTTCAAGCCTTAAGTCTATTGCTAAGTGGAATTAATAGAATCTAACAATCCCTGCTGACTGGAAAACTATTTTTAAGCTATCCTTTTCTGCTGTTAGGCACTCAAAAGTCCAGTACATTAAGTTTCGGTTTCTTCATAGGATTATTGGTGTTAATGCTTTTTTTACACAAAATAAATGTTGTTAATTCTCTACTATGTACTTTTTGTAATTCAGAGATTGAATCTATTGACCATCTCTTCTGGTCTTATCCTCAAGCTCATTCTTTTTGAATTTATCTAGTAAACTCTGTATTAAGCTGGATGCCAATTTCGATGTAAGTCGGGAGTATGTTTTCTTTGGGTACACTAATAAAATAAATCATCCTTTCAATTTGTTTCTTCTTCATGCAAAGTACTATATTTTTGTTGGTCTTATCCTCAAGTTCATTCTTTTTGAAATTTATCTAGTAGCCTCTGTATTAAGCTGGATGCCAATTTCAATGTAAGTCGGGAGTATGTTTTCTTTGGGTACACTAATAAAATAAATCTTCCTTTCAATTTGTTTCTTCTTCATGCAAAGTACTATATTTTTGTTGTAAAATAGATAAAACCAAGCCTGAGCTATGGCATTCATTCATAAGTTCGTTTTTAACCTTAAAGTAGAGGAATTTATTACAAGACAAGACCCAGAAAGTTTTAGATTATATAAGGACCATTTCAAATTCCCATTATGAAATAGTTGTCAACAGTGTTACAATGTTTAATACCACCTTCGTTTCCAGTGTAGGCCAAATTATGGTAAATCTTAGTGTTCTTACTACGATTGTGCTTGTCGATGTACTTTTAATTTGTAATCTTACCTTTTGTCAAATATCGTCATTTTCACATGCTGTTTATAATTTTTTGACCCATTGTTTACTGTAAGCCAAAGATTCCTCTTCCCATTCGAATGGGGATGCTGTAAAGTCCTTACCTCAATTGCAATCGCACTCTTTTGTTAGCCCAATTAACTGATTAGGCTGTTAGCCCTCTTTTGTTAGCCCTTTTTACAACCCAAGACACTATGGGTCAAGGGATGCAGGGGTCAATATGTTAAATACAGCACCTAGGACAAACGAGATTAGACCCCCCTCCTTCCCCCTAAAGCAACACACAAAAGACCATAAGGGCGAGGGAATGCAAATGTCTCGTAAAATAACTTAACAAATTCATTGTAATTAACTTTTCAACCGACAGAAGGAATTTGAACTTACCTGAAATAACAGTGGCATCGGGTTTAGTTTTATTTATCTTATAACAAAAGATAAAGTATTTAGCATGCAGTAAAAGGAAGTTGAGCGGGTGGTACAATTTAGTGGTGTATCTGAGAAAAAAACTTATGAGCGGCAAGTATCAAAGTTAATCTTAAGGCATAGATTACAAGCATTGATCCAAAAATTTCGAACATAGGCGCATCTCCAGAACAAATGGTCAACTGTTTCACTCTCAACTTCACAAAATGTACAAACTTGGGAGTTTTTTACTCAAATTAATTTCATGTTAAATAAGCGTTAACACCAATGATTCTGTGTAAGAAACGAAATTATAAATACTGGAGCTTTGTCTCTCTCACGACAGAAAATGAAAGTTTAAAAACAATTTTCCAATCCGCAGGTACATTCACAATCTCCTGCTCCCACTTATTCACAGATTTAGGCATTACAAAAGAATACTGCAATAGGTAACTATAAACATGACGTGTTGGCTTGCAGGCAGAAGAAAAGGTTATTAAACGATTTATGTTATCATTAACCGGCTGAAAGAGAAATAAGTTGTGTTTCCAAGATTTTCGGATTACATCTAAAATGCCAAAATAATAAGTAAAGGGAAAATTTTTCAAATTGAATTTAGTAAAAATAGAATCATAACCAAGGGGGTTGCCGTTATCATTAAAAAAATTCCTTAGAAGGTAGGCATTCTTATCTACAAGTCTTTTCATACAAATCACCTGAGAATCAATCTTGATGAAAGAGTTGTTTAGAACATTGTGGTTGGCATAATCATGGTAATTATAATCTGACCAAGCCTGACAAACATGTGAAATACAAATATTTGAAATTCGTAATTCTTGCGTGGAAAAATTACATTTGAAAAGAAAACTAGAACCATACCTCTTTAAGAAATAGTCGAAGAATGACTCACATGGTCTATCATCATTGTCAAGATACATCAGAGCCCATTTACATTTCAAACTCTTTGCAAAGATGAACATATTGATTATTCTAGGACCACCATCAAACTTAATATTATACAGTACAGTTCTGTTGACTTTATCAGGCTTATTACTCCAGATGAACTTAAAGAAAAGTGAGTTTAACTCATCAAAAAACGTTTCTGGAGGACTAAGTAGAACACTTAACGGGTAAATAATTTAGGAAATTGCAAATGATTTTAAGATTTGTATTTTACCTATAGGTGTACGATCACAGGTTGCCCGAATTTGTAAGAGATGTTTAATTAGTGACAGCTTAGGGACATAATTTAATCGAAAACAATAATCCCCGTGGTGATGGGAAAAGGAGATACTCAGGTAAGTACAAATGCCGTTGCAAATGCGATAGATGTAATTATTGAAATGATTTGGACATTTGGTAGCATAGGGCCCCAGTAAAAAATGCAAAAATTATCAAAATTTACCTTCAGACAAGAAATATTTAAGAATTTGCAAAGAACATCATGAACTTTGTTGAGGGAAGTGTCTGAACTACCAGAGATTATAACCGTATCATCGGCACACTGGGGGATCTTAAAATGATAATTACCAACATGAGTACCGTTAATATTGTCATTACAATTGATTAATACAATTAAAATCTCGGTACATATTATAAATAAACACGAGCTAAGAGGACAACCCTGGCGGACGCCTCTTGATACTTTAAAACAAGTAGAAACATAACCATTGTTTGTTACACACGTGGTTGCATTTTAATAAAAGGTTGTTATTCATTGAATAAACGAGGGACCAAAGTTAAGGTAAGAAAGAGTATTGAATATAAAATTCCAATCAAGACAATCGAATGCTTTCTCATAATCTAAAAATGATAGAGCACCAGGTGTAGAACTGTTGTTGCAAAAAGAAAAAATAGCGTATACAATCCTAATATTTTCACCAATATATCTCCCTTTATTAAAGCCTGTTTGGTCATAACTGATTATTTTGGAAATTGCATTTTAAATCCTGGTAGCAATTGCTTTAGGTGCGATTTTATAATCAATATTTAATAGCGCCATAGAGCGCTAGGTTTTTAAACATCTGGGGTCTTCTTAGGAACTAAGCTCTACATGCTCTTCCCTGGTCATCATATACAAAATCATTTTGAAAAGAATAGTTAAGTGAGTTAACTACTAATTCAGCCACCTCACTCGAAACAAATCTGTAAAATTCAGCAGGGGTACCATCGAAACCAGGTGATTTATTAAAAGACATTGAAATTAAGGACGTGGTGCACTTCTCTAAAGTGAGGTGTTTCTCACCACTAAATCTTTCATTCTCCGAGGCTTAACATGATTAATATTAAAACTATTGTAAAAACAATCAGAAGAAATATTACTGTCCCAAGTATAAAGCTTCTCATAAAACAATTTTGCTTCAAATAGAATATCTTCAGAATCTGATAATGAAACATTGTTATCGTAATTATTTCCTTTATCAGTCTGGTAGCATGCCTATTAATGGGAACAAAAATGTTCCTAATAATGGGAATATTTTGCTACATGGACGCCTCCATTTTGTGATATTTCCCATGATCTTTTGCTATCCTATAGTTAAAGACTTATGCAATGTTACATTTTTCATATTTGAAATACGTCTGCGAAAAATATCTTTGTTAAAAGAAACTCAAAACTGTTGAAAATACCTTCATTACTGTCATGGCTACAGCTTTTCCACCCCGTTTGATATGTTCACCACGCCGTTTTCGAAATATTAGATAAAATAGACAATAGAGCTAGGCTTTTATGCGTGAAACGGCCATTTTAAAAATTCAAATAATTTTCAACACAATGATTTCTAATATTTCAAAGACATAGATTAGAAACTATGACATTTTATCGCAACATCTGCACAATATGGCAACGTGACTTCAATAGTATTGTGTCTTATAAATGTTCCTATTATTAGGGATGCTCCCGGGCTGTTTATGGTATTTGCAACCTTGTTTCTCTTTTCCAAGCTTAAAAAGTAATTTGTATTCTTTTCCCCTTTCCTTCACCCACCTTGCCCTGGACCGAATTATACCCTTAAGTTTAATATCATAAAAAAGATCTAATTGGTTTCTTGCATCAGCTAGTTGTCTCTTTATATCATCAGAAGGAAAAATAACTAATAAATATTTAGATTGTGTAATTTTTGCAATTAAATCGTACTCTGACTGCTTACGTTTTCTAGCGTTTGACTTAGAATAGGTAATGGAATGTATTATTATGTTTATCTTACAAATCTCCCAAAGAGGTACAGGACTTAGGTTATTGTACGAGGAAATAGTATTGCAGATAGTGTCCTTAATCTGTTAATGAGATCAACATGTATTGGGTCGTTAAGCAGAGCGGTATTTAGCTTCCAAATAGAGTGATCGGAGCCAAAAGCAGGTGAAATCTTACAATCAGTTACAGTGTTTTTTAAGGAGCATGAGGTACGAAAATAGTCCAATCTGCAGTGGATAGAATGGTCCATGTTGGAATGCCAGGAAAAAGCCTTGTGTTTTGCGTTAGGATCACGCCAGATATCGAATAAGTCAAAAAGCTGCATAGCATGAATTGTTGCGGAGCGAACATTAAAATTTGTTTGTGGGAGACTCCCTCCCCCTAGCTTATCTAAACCTAAATTCATTAAAAAATTGAATTTTCCACCCAAAATGATACAGTCCCAAATATTATTATTGCTGGTAACTTAGTCCGATATTGTAAAAATTACACGAGCATTGTACAGTTGTATAGGTTAGGAGCATAAATGCTGATTAAGGCAAATTGTTAACCGTAAATAAAGAGAGGAGGTATGGAACTGCCTTAGACTTAAAGGTGTACCAGTGACCTACGTGAGGCTGGTGCAAAAAATGTATGACGGAAGTTCAACCCAAGTCAGATTGGTGGATGGTTTCAGTGATGCTTTTGAAGTGACTGTTGGCGTCCACCAAGGCTCAGATCCGAGCCCTTTCCTGTTTGCTGTGATAATGGACTGCCTGACAGAAGAGATATAGAGAAAGGCACCCTGGGATATGCTGTTCGCAGATGATGTGGTCGTATGTGACAAGACAAAGGAAGATGTAGAGAGAAGGCTTGAGGCTTGGAAAAAAGGCACTGGAGGATAGAGGCCTGAGAGTCAGTAGAAAAAAAACTTAATACCTGTGCACAGGAGGAGGTTCTAAAGTAAAAGAAAGCATCACGATGCAGGAGGAGAGAGTTCCCAGGATGACAGAATTTAAGTAACTGGGATCCACTGTGCCAGAAGATGGAGGGTCCAGCAAAGAGGTGCAGAGGAGAATACAGGCCGGCTGGAGGAGCTGAAGAAAAATCACAGCCATTCTGTGCGATAAGAAAAAAACAGTGCGAGTTAAAGGGAGGCTTTACAAGACCATGGTGATTCCAGCGATGTTGTATGGGATGGAGTCCGTACCCCTCACAAAGAAGGAGGAACATAAGATTGAAGCTGCGAAGATAAAAATGTTGAGGTTCGCATGTGGTGTGACCAAGATGGACCAGGTTAGAAACGAGGTGTAGAGAGAAAAGCTGCAAGTTGGTGATTTTAGTGGCAAGGTTCGTGAACGAAGGCTGCAGTGAAAAGGACATGTCTTCAGAAGAAGTATGTTGACCAGAGGGTCCAGCAGATGACTGTTGGGAAGAGGAGGAAAGGTACACCGAAGAGGAGATGGAGGGATTGTGCGAAGGAGGATATGGGAGTTGTCGGGGTGAAATGAGCTGATGCCAAAGATAGAGGGAGATGAAGGAGGCTGGTCCACACCGGCAATCCCACCTGATGTGGGACTCAAACCAGAGAAAAAGAAGAAAAGAAGAAGAAGAAGAAGAAGAAGAAGAAGAAGAAGAAGAAGAAGAAGAAGAAGAAGAAGAAGAAGAAGAAGAAGAAGAAGAAGAAAGAAAAGAAGAAGAAGAAGAAGAAGAAGAAGAAGAAGAAGAAGAAGAAGAAAGAAGAAGAAGAAGAAGAAGAAGAAGAAGAAGAAGAAGAAGAAGAAGAAGAAGAAGAAGAAGAAGAAGAAGAAGAAGAAGAAGAAGAAGAAGAAGAAGAAGAAGAAGAAGAAGAAGAAGAAGAAGAAGAAGAAGAAGAAGAAGAAGAAGAAGAAGAAGAAGAAAAAGAAGAAGAAGAAGAAGAAGAAGAAGAAGAAGAAGAAGAAGAAGAAGAAGAAGAAGAAGAAGAAGAAGAAGAAGAAGAAGAAGAAGAAGAAGAAGAAGAAGAAGAAGAAGAAGAAGAAGAAGAAGAAGAAGAAGAAGAAGAAGAAGAAAAAGAAGAAGAAGAAGAAGAAGAAGAAGAAGAAGAAGAAGAAGAAGAAGAAGAAGAAGAAGAAGAAGAAGAAAGAAGAAGAAGAAGAAGAAGAAAAGAAGAAGAAGAAGAAGAAGAAGAAGAAGAAGAAGAAGAAGAAGAAGAAGAAGAAGAAGAAGAAGAAGAAGAAAAAGAAGAAGAAGAAGAAGAAGATTTTTGTCCTTAATAACTTTCTCAATATCACAAGTAATAGTAGGCTTAATAAGGATGGCAGTCCCTCTACTGAAGTTTGAACCGTGCGACATACAAATCTTGCCGCCCCATTTATTGAACCAGAAATTATAATTGGAAGGGGTGTAATAGGTTTCTTGCAAACAAATACAATTATAACTGTGCCTGTGTAAAAAGCGAATATTTTCCTACGTTTTTTATTGTCCCTTAACCCCCTTACGTTATAAGTACATAAACTGAAACCTGAATTCATTTAATGAAGGATCGCATAAAATCTTATTTGCGTAATGATGTTAGATATGAAATTACTATCAATTGTTTGAAACAATAGCATGCATATGCAAAATAGACTTAGCTTATATATCGAGGTATATCAATTGTATATAGGCCTCCATACTCACAAGCTGTATACCAGATATGGATTAAAAAAGACACAAAACAGAAAGTCAATCCAAATGAAAAATTCGGAAAAGTTTGAGAGGAAAAAGTCCATCATAGGACGTGTCGCTTTCTGTCTGTGCATGGAATGCAAAGGACTGATAATTAAATTAAAATTCATTTTACGTATTGGTATAATATATATAAAGCTGAAATGATAGTTGAAGATAAGTCGTTGCCAGAGTATGTCGGTAATGGATTGGTCAGCTGAAACATGGTGATGAAGAGTGAAAAATCCCTGGGGTACCGTTATTTGGGTAGATCCAGGTCCTTTCTTATTCGAAGTTGTAGGGTCTGCCATTTTCTTTTCCCCAACGTCCCGCAGAAAAGCGGCAATTTACTTGGTTTGATGGGTGTTTTGTTGATAGAAACATGCCAACTATAAAACTAATTAGACCTATATTGGTCTCATGCCCACCCCACTCTAGCTAAAAATTGTAATGCTGAATTTCAAGCATAAACTTTTTATCATGACAGATATTTACTAATATTTCATTTTGTCTTTAATAAGCTGACGTTTTCTTCTGTGTTAATGACTGCTGACGTTTATTGATACACATTGGTCCTACTGTACAATGTATTCTAATCCAGTAAATGTTGTTAGTGTACACATAACAAATAATCCATAGTAAATGCACGTGAACAGTGAGTATGTGACTAATAAGTAACCCCACCCCAATCTACTCTAACATGTTTAAATGATCTGGAAACCATCTTTCTTGAGTCTGTGGAAAATGGAGATGCTCCCTCAATAAAAAAACGCAACAAAAGTAAACAACAAATTACAAAAAAATAAAAAGTATTATTATAAGCTTGACATGGGTATGTTGTTACAAATTCTAATTAACAAATTGATGAGAAACTTAAAGGCTTGAAGCTTTCTCAAGTCAATATCATGGTAATGTAAATATATAGGTCCTAACGTTATACTACCAAATTGCAAATGTTTTCACACAATGTAACATTAGGCCTAAGTTACACTAAAATAACTGTAGCCTGGTTAGGCAACACAATGACCTATGATTTTTTTCCCCGGCGAGACCTTTTGAAAGCAATCAATCGGTACATACGTGTCTGAATAAAATAAGATTTGATAAGCAACTTCTTCTTGTTCCTAAATAAAACTGAAATTCTTGCCCATATTTGTCAGAGTTTACGTCGGTCAGTTAAGCCTGGTTAAACTAACGGCGTATGTTTGGTGTAAGCTAGCTTCAGACTGTTCAACAACAACTGCCACAATTAAGATAGCACTTTAATTCAGGTTTACTAGAATTGTTTAAGACATCTAATAGTTTTAATTATTTATCCCTTATCAGAAAAGTTGTTCGCGAAGTATTTTTCCTAAAATATACTTAAGAGTTAGGCCTAAGTTAGTCAATGCGATACATGCCTATTTACAATCTAATGCTGCGCTAAATTGTTGTCGCCCTGCATGTACTGTAAAAAGAAATCGTTGCTTTTGTGTTCTTATTATGAATGAAATGAACGTTAATCTTGGAAGAAAGATAAGTTATGATTAACACTAATATGAATATAATTAATTTTGTGGAGTAAAGAATTTCAATTTTCATTTTTAGATTAAATTCGCAGTTTGCCTATTTTTTTGCATTGACTCTAATTTCCAATGTACCGTCATAACTGCTGCCCTCTCTTGGAAGCAACATGGATGGAGGACGAACCATAAAGTATCACACTGTAATGATAGGAGTTTCGTCTCTCGGCCTTCGGCCTATACGTAGTATAGGGCGAATGACGTCACGCTCTCTGGTTCAATACTGTAAGTAATGCTATGTTATTTTCCCATTCAATTAGGGAATAAAAAGTGTTTGCCTTTCTTAATTTATTCGGAAATCGTTTGAAATAGAGCAGTTGATTCAGGTCTATCAGCACAGAAATAAGAGCAGATGAGTGGAATTGCAAGGATCTTTTTAGTGTGATACATAGCAGTGGATTACCAATATTTTTAGGTCTTTGAATTATCTGATTGTTCGCAAATATTCGATTCAAGTTATTATCCAAGTTTCAAATATTTGAAGTAAGAAAACAATAAATAAGTCAGAATAATGATGATCTGTGTTTTTAGAAAGTTTTTGTTGTTTTGTTGCTTTCATTTCTTTTTTATACAATAACGTTCCTTATTTTATGCAGGCTATATTTAAGGCCGATTCAAGTCTTATCCTGGAAGTTTCTTATCCAACTTCGTCCTTCGTGAAAACTTAAACTGTACCGTACAGGCCGTACTAGCAGAATTGTACTACAGGTGCGGGCGGTGCATATATTGATTTTGTGCGTGAAGCTGTGAAGAAGAGGAGGGAAGGGTACCTAAGAATATACACGGATCCATAATTTCTTCCCGAGTAAGTTAAAGTATCGAAAGTATTCACATAAAATTGAAGAAAATGGAGATTGTGGTAAAAGATTGAAACATTTTTGGAAAATACAACGTATTAACCCCAAACCGAAGGAAGTTGCCCAAAAATGTAATAAAGTTCACGGACATTGACAACAAGTACCAAACATTTGCAGAAAATTGTCAGAAAATGAAGAAGAAAATAACCCCATAAATGGACAGATCAAAGAGAAAATTTCTCGAAAATGAAACAAACTGGCCTGAAATCGTAAAGACTTAAAGAAGATTTTTCAGATATTTAGATTTCCCAAAGTTAAGCAATTAAGGTTTTCCATCACCAGTAGAATGTCTGCTATTTTCGCAATTTCACTAATTGCGTATTTAAGAGTAAATAAGCCGTATAATATATGATATGGATGTGGATTTGGCAGGAGTACCCCGACATACTGTGTGCATGAGGGAGAGGCAACATCCTACACCCTCGATATGGCTTCTAGATCGAGAGGAGGAATATAGTTGTGGGGGAAGGGGGAACTAAAAATATCCATCTGGGGCTCCAAATGGCCCCTGATTGTGTCCAGGGGCAAATAACTAGTAGGTGCTTGTTTTTAATGCCCCAAAGTGGTTTTGAATTAAACACAGAAGTTTGAAAATTATATTGTTGAAAAGATGATACTTTTATCATTAGAACGTTTAAAATCAACTCAGATTATTAGGTTACCATTCTGACATTTCTGACAGTCGGAATTGAGGGTCAAAAATCTCTTGTAAATTGACAAAATTCGGGCAAAAACCTGGGGTCCAAACCAGGGCGAAGTCTCGGTAGCTATCAATTAAATTTCAGATTTTTGTATTATCTTAAGTCACCTTTGAGCAAAATGGTAAATCTTCAGATCAAGGTTACACCACACAATCTGAACCACACAATCTGACAATTTTGCTCGAATTTTCTCAATTTCATGGAAACTTTCTCCTCGGCTTGTTTAGAAATGATAACTTAAATACTAGCTTATATCTGAGAAGATTCTAATATTAGAAATTAAAGTTGTCCTCTTTCAGTCTTTTTATAACTTACATTTTAGACTTTGTCAGTTTGTTTTGATTTTCAGCCATTTTTGAGCATCAAAAACAAGAAATCTGCGCAGCTTGCAGGGGCTTCGCCACCAGTCCTTATTTTGTGCTCGAGACCCGTAAGGTTTACCCATTTACCTAGATCTATAAATGAGTTGTTTTTCTTCTTTTTTTCTGTATTTTTTCCGTCCGTCCGTGCGTCCTTCCGTCCGTCCGTCTGTCCGTCCGTCCGTCCGTCCGTCCATCCGTCTGTCCGCCCGCTGATAGGAAATATTGTAACTAATGCCTTGAATTTTTATAATGACAATGCTCACTTGTCGAGTAATCAAAGTCGTGCTATTAATACTTTGATCCCAAAACCCGGTAAAGACCCTTTTGTTGTTAAGAATTATCGTCCAATTTCAGTGTTAAATACTGACTATAAAATTTGTGCTGAGGCAATAGGCAATAAGGCAAAACTTAAAGTAATTTTGAAAAGTATAATTGGTCGATATCAGACAGGCTTTCTTAAAAATTGTTTCATTGGTAAAAAAATCCGTTTTATTTTCGATCTCATTGACTACTATTTAAACCTTGATGATAAGGGTATTATGCTTTTAGTTGATCTTGAGAAGCCTTTGGTCGGTGGATTAAGACTTTTTATTCCGATAACAGTGCAAGTGTTATAAATAATGGTTACTCATATGCTAAAAGAGGTGTCCGTCATGGATGTCCCCTGAGTCCCTATATCTTCCTTATATGTGCTGAGGTTTTAGCGCTAAGCACAAATTGTAACCCTGTAATTAAAGGGATTTCTATTTTGGTACCAATATCAATCTATCGTGATTAAAATGTTGCGGCGTACATTTTATTCCAAAACGATTTTGATTGCCTATCAATGTAAGTGCACATTGTACAATTGCGTTTCGACCATACAAAACACAGAATTGAAACCTATTTACCTCCACGCTATAGAGACAATAACTGGCCTTTAAAATAATGCAGTACGAGGATGATGCAAGTCTTTTCCTTGATGGTAGCTTTGAGCCACTCTCTGTAGTCGTTAACAATTTTTATATGTTTGAAAATTTCTTCAGGTTTGAAGGTAAATTTTGACAAGTCAATGTTGTTTCCTCTGGGTGCGTCAGCTCAGGATATTTAAAATTTTCCGCATTTGTATGGTTTACACTGGACAACAGGCCACTCCAAATTTAAATATTGAGTTACTTTAATTAGGAGCCCCCTTGGCAGGCCAGCTTCTACAAACGATGAATGTAAATTCGGCTCTTACAGTTTGGAGGAAATATTTGCGTATACCATAGTCAAATACAGGGACCGCGGAGACCGGGTGATGGGGTTGGGTGGGGGAGGTGGTCCATAAAATGATCGTTTTTACTTCAGCATGTTCAGGGTCGAAACAACCAGTTTCGAATCAAGTATAACCTTTTTCTTCCTCCTCACAATTTAAGCTATCATCACCTTAATTATTTTAGAATGGAAAGCCATCCAGCTGTCTATTGACCTTTGAGCCTTCGGAACTTGAGATTTGTCGAGACAATATGTAATGCATCACATGATACTCCATGGAAAGAGCTTCCACACATGACTGGGTGAAGTCTTTAAGTTTCTTTAGTGATGCATGCATTAAAGTGTTGATATAGACTAAACCAAAAAACAAAACAAAAATCTTTGCTTTCTGGGAGCAAATCTCGCCCGTATCCGAACAAGGAGGTACCTCTGAAATCCAAAACCAATCTTCCCCACCTCCCATCTCCAATTCGGCTGCTATTAAACGCATCATAAATTGCTTTACAGCATTTTAAAAATTAATCTTGATAATTTTCTCAAATTAATTGTAATAATAATTTATGGTTTCCGGTTGTAGGTTTTCGTTTTCCAGGTCTTCGATTTCAAGATTTTGGGTCATTGTTTTCCTGACACCCATTCTTGACTCCCGGGCGGAGCCGTTGGGAAGGGGAAGGGGTGACTGGGGAGCTTTATCACCCACCCTCAAATAATTTAGTTGAACATATGTTGTCACTTTACCCGACCGAATCCAGCCCACAATATTTTGAACGCCCTCAAATAATTCATTTGAAGATGTGTTGTCACTTTACCCGACCGAATTAACACACAATATATTGAACGCCACCGTCTCTGTCAAGGTTGACGGAGAACGGGGGAGCTTCAGACAACATGATTGTCTTATCACCTTACATTACATAGCTTTACGTATCATTGGAATGAGAAAATGCCAATTGTACACACAATAAAGATATCTTAAGCAACATCTTATTTCATGAAGCTACAAAAACATTCGCCGACAGTAGGCGGAAATAATAGTTCAGTATTTTGCGCTAATTTTTGTGTAACCTAAATAAGACATTCGGCAAAATGGGACGATATATGCAGGCATGTTAGTAGACTATTTTGACTGGGTGTAAAATATCATATTACCCATGCCCTCAAATAAAATATCCCAATTAAAAAAAAATCTCATCTTCCCGGATGCATGCTTCCACCCCCTCCCCCTCCACCCCCTCTCCTTTTCTTCCTCTTTCCCATTATTGGAGGTAAGAAATAAACATACACATATTGGTGAAATTTCAGAAGAATGATAATATTTCTCTGAAAATTGAAGCAATTTAAAGAAAATTTACAACAAAATTAACGATGAAATGGGGTATTCAACCATAACCCTAACTCTAATCCTCTTGAAGACAATTTCCGGAAAATTGACAAACAATTCTGAAAATGAATTGTTAAAAGAAAATATTGACAGCATATTTCCACCAACTTAAAGAAAAGCTACATTTTAATACCTTTGTTTATCCTTTCCTATTTCTATATTAGTTTATTTAAATTTTGTCTATAATACAAAATAATAAGTGAAGGTAAAAAAAAATTGAAAATATATATATGACCCATTTTTGTGGTTGTGGCTACAGCCTATGTTATGCTTTTATTATGAGTGACACTTCACTTTAATATTTTACAATTTAGTTTATGTTATTTCTTCATTTCATTATGCTAAGTTAACAGCACGTCTCCTAAAATCTTTTAACAGTTTTAATGTCGCGCAAGTTTCTTCTCTTCCTAACAACATGATAGTCACTTCCATCAAAAGCTGTGCTTCCATGTTTTAAGATAAACATAACATTAATTATTTAATTTTGATCTTCATCCCATGTGTCTATGGCTAAAAACACCGGCAAATTAAACACAAGAATGTACAACATCTTATGATCTGTTAACATCATGTTCCGATTAAAGAAATACATTGTAACTTTGCTTTTATACATGTTGAAAAGATCTGAAAAAAACAAGTACTTGTTGTCACTAATCTCAGAATCTTGATTCCTTAACGGAATACGACTTTTGAATACTTTCATCATTACTTTATTCCTTTTGAAGTTCTCTTTCTTATAAGATACTGTAGACTCGCTAGACCTCTGAACTAATCCTTTAACATGATACTGCATAACCAACTTGACCACGAGTCACTGTTCGGCATTCATACTTCTTTTTGTTGTTTCTTTTCCATCCGATGAATCTGATTGCCTGCTGTGGATCTGATCGCAAGCTCGTATTCAAGTCAGAACATACCTTAGATCCTTGACGAACAGATCAATTGAAACCGTCCTTGGAATAAGAGATATATAGCAGCAATGAAGATGCATAAATAGAGGGGATATTATCAA